>JAJEJO010054106.1:0-73210 GCA_020662805.1 Glaucomys volans
TTTTGAGAATATTATTTCTGCCTATCCAAGAACATGGGAGATCTTTCCATCTTTTAAGGTCCTCTTCAATTTCTTTCTTTAGCAATCTATAGCTTTCATTGTAAAGGTCTTTTACCTCTTTTGTTAGATTGATTCCCAAGTTTTTTTTTTTTTTTTTTTTGAGGCTATTGTGAATAGAGTTTTAAAGACAATGTTGAAAAGAAGTGGTAAAAGAGGGCATCCTTGTCTTGTTCTAGTATTTAGAGGGAATTCTTCCAAATTTTCTCCATTTAGAATTATATTGGCCTGATAAAAGATGGTGGACTAGAGGGAGGCTGCATTCCTTGTTGCTCCATAACTCAGGATCCAGGCAGAGGAAATACTGTTTCTCTTCAAGGCAGCTACCGCTGCCCACTGATCCCCTGCTGTTGATCCTATTTGTCCTCCACCATCATCTACCCTCTGTCAGCATATTGCCTGTTTCGAGTGCAGATTGCTCACTGACCAATGCCTATCATCCACCATTTGCCCATTTGCCTGCCTCCTGCCTGCCTATTGCCTACCTTTCACCTACTCATCACCCACTTCCCAATATGTACGTGCTGATCGTCCACCATTAGCCTGCAGACCACCAACAGATTTCCTGCTGCCCGCTGTTGCCTGGAAGTTCATTGTCACAGTACCCAAAGGTATGGTTACATGTGGCTGCTGCCATCTTGGGACAACAGTCAGAGCCTACAGATTTCCCACCATGGCTGCTGCAATCTCAGGGTATTGCCACCTCGGTCTGGGAACTCAGGCCAGTGCCTGAGATATATTGCAGTACCTGCAGGTCTGGTTGCACCTGAGGTCTTTTTCCTCAGTGTGGTATCTAGTTGCTTTACAGGGTCACTCCTTGGGCTGAGGATATAGCTCAGTTGGTAGAGTGCTTGCCTCGCAAGCATAAGGCCCTGGGTTCATACCCCAGCACCGCCAAAAAAAAAAAAAAAAAAAATTACAGGGTCACTCCTTTCTATGAGCACTTCCCTGGTGGTCACTCTGCAAGTTGAAAGGGCATTAAGATGTTGGGACTATAGCAAGACAGGGCCTGGGGAAGCTGAAGCCCAGGTCCATCAGATTGCAAATGCGTTTCCCAGTCTGAGTCTGGCAAGCCTGTGGAAAGCAGGAGACTAGGGGCAATTCCCTAGTGGGAACACAGGCTGAAGAAACTGGAGAAAACTGGGCTCTCTCCAGCTCAGTGAATCCTGAACTGTGCAGGGCCAGCCACGAGGGAAGACTGTAAAAGAGTATGAGGGCATCTTCCTATAGACTCACCCACCCAACAGGTCCTGCACCCACTGAACTGGAGCTAATATCAAACTTCAGAAAAACCCCACCTATAGCTGGAGAAGGGAAGTTGAGAAAATATTTGAAAGCTAACAGAGGCAATCGTTCAGTATTCCACTGAGATGTTCCTCCTTTTAAAAAAATTTTTTTTGCCCTCTCTCACATCTCTGTCCTCTTTGAATCCAAATATTTTTCATGCATCAATTTATTGAGGAATAGGATGTACGAATAGTATGACAGTTTTGTTCTGTATTCTTGTATTTTTACTTTTTTAAAAAATCTGTACATATTTTTTCTCTCACCTACCTGTGCATTCTCTTTCTCACTACTCTCATACTAAGAGCCAACCTCTATTAATTCTTCCCTCACTTTTACTATAAATTTTTACCTCTATCTTCTCTCCCTCTCCCTCATAAACATCACACCTTACACTACTTCAGTTCCCTCATTGTCCATCATTTGAAACAGAAGCCTTTTAACAAACTTACTGTTTATATTGTGGACAATAACTGAACACTTCATTTCTGTCCACTGTGACAAAACTGTAAATGCCTTGATAGGAGCCATTTAGTTTATGGTGGTATATTGTTTGCATAGGGTACTATTAATATTGGTCTCCCACTTAAAGGTGAGGTACTGCAAGCCTTCAGGACACTGTCAGACTACAGGGTAGAATCTGTACTGCCTCATCTCAATACCACTAGGGAAGACACACAAACAACACAAAAAACCAAGGGAACAAAGTACCTCAAACAAACCAAGATGGTCCAACAATAGAATCCATAGACAATACAGAAGAAACGTCAGAGGAGGAGTTCAGAAAATGCATAGTTAGATTGATCTTCGAAATAAACGATGGTACTGGAGAGAAAATACAGGAAGTCAAAGATCACTTTAATAAAGGGCAGATTATAAAAAGGAATCAAGAAGAAATACTTGAAATGAAGGAAACAATAAACCAAATTAAAAATTCAATGGAAAGTATTGCCAATACTAGACCACTTGGAAGACAGAACTCAGACAACGAAGACAAAATACAGCACCTCCTCATGTTCAAAACACTAGAAAAACTAGAGATAGTAGGAACATTCCTCAACGTTGTAAAAGCTATCTATGCTAAGCCAATGGCCAACATCATTCTAAATGGAGAAAAATTGAAAGCATTCCCCCTAAAAACTGGAACAAGGCAGGGATACCCTTTTTCACCACTTCTATTCAAAATCATCCTTGAAACTCTAGCCAGAGCAATCAGACAGATGAAAGAAATTAAAGGGATACAAATAGGAAAAGAAGAATTCAAACTATCCCTATTTGCTGACAACATAATTCCATATTTAGAAGATCCCAAAAATTCCCCCAGAAAACTTCTAGAACTCATAAATGAATTCAACAAAGTAGCAGGATATAAAACCAATACCCATAAATCAAATGCATTTCTATACATGAGAGACGAATAGACTGCAAGAGAAATTAGGAAAACTACTGCATTCACAATAGCCTCAACTAAAATAAACTACTTGGGAATCAATCAAACAAATGAGGTGAAAGACCTCTACAATGAAAACTATAGAACACTAAAGAAAGAAAGAAAACCTTAGAAGGTCATATGTCTCTAGGAATTTGTTGATGTCTTTAAAATTTTCTATTTTATAGTGCATAAATTTTTAATAGTTCTGATTATCATCTGTGTTTCAGTAGTGTCTGTAATATTTCCCTTTTCATCATGAATTTTAGTACTTTGAATTTTTTCTCTTTCTTAGCTTGACTAAGGGTTTATCAATTTTATTTTTTCAAAGAACCAATATTTTATTTGTTGATTTTTTTAATTTTTTTGTTTCAATTTCAGCTCTGTTTTAATTATTTTCTGTCTTCTATTGCTTTTGGTATTGATTTGTTCTTCTTTTTCTAAGGCTTTGAAATGTAGTATTAGGTTATTTATTTGGTGACTTTCTTTTTTTTTTGATACTGGGGATTGAACCAGGGCACTCCACCGAGCCACATCCCCAGCCCTATTTTGTATTTTACTTAGAGACAGGGACTCACTGAGTTGCTTAGGGCCTCGCTAAGTTGCTGAGGCTGGCTTTGAACTCGGGATCTTCCTGCCTCAGCCTCCCAAGTGCTGGGATTACAGGCGTGCGCCACCATGCCCAGCACTTTCTATTCTTTTAATGAATAAGCTCAATGCCATGAACTTTCCTCTTAGAACTGCTTTCATAGTGTCCCAGAGATTTTGAGAAGTTGTTTTGCTATTCTCATTTAACAATCTTTTTTTAACTTCATCTATGATTTCTTCTGCTATCCACTGTCATTAAGTATTGTATTATTTAGTTTTTAGGTGTTAGAGTAGCTTCAACATTTTATTTTATAGTTGATTTATAATTGCACTACATTATGATCTGATAGATTGTAATATTTCTTTTTTTTGTATTTTCTATGAGTTGCTTTGTGGCCTAAGACATGGTCTATTTTAGAGAAGAATCTGCTGCTAAGAAGGTGTATTTAGTCACTGATGTATGAAATATTCTATGTATGTCTGTTAACTCTAAACTATCAATAAAATTTTTTAGTTCTTTAGTTTTTTTATTTAGTTTTTGATTAGAGGATCTATCCAGTGGTGAGAGATGTATGTTAAAATCACCTAGTATTACTGTGCTGTGATTTATTTGCTTCTTGAAATTGAGGTTTGGTTTGATGTACATAGATGCTCCACTGCTTGGGGCATAAATATTTACAACTGTTATGTCTTGTTGATGTATAATTCCCTTAAGCAGTATGAAATGTCCTTTGTCTCCTCTGATTAGCTTTTGCTTGAAGTCCACTTTGATATGAGGAAAGAAACACCTGGTTATTTATGAGATCCATGTGACTGATGTTTTTTCCCATCCTTTTTACCTTCAGTCTGTGGATGTCTTTGCCTACAAGGAGAGTCTCTTGGAGACAGCATATTGTTGAGTCTTGTTTCTTAATCTAATCTACCAGTCTATGTTTTTTGATTGATGAATTTAGGCCATTTACATTCAATGTTATTATTGAGAAATGATTTTTATTCCCTGTCATTTTACTTTTGGCTTTTAATTTGAATTGGTTTCTCCTTTGACTATTTTTCTAGTTTAATTCTTCCCTTTGCTGGTTTTCATTTTTAGTTTTCATTTCTTCTTCATGAAATATTTTATTGAGTATGTTTTGTAGTGCAGGCTTTCTAGTTGTGAATTCATTTAACTTTTGTTTATCATGGAAGTTTTTTTTGGGGGGGGGGCCAGGGATTGACCTCAGGGGTACTTGACCACTGAGCCACATCCCAGCCCTATTTTCTATTTTATTTAGAAACAGGGTCTCACTGAGTTGCTTTGTGCCTCACTTTTGCTGAGGGTGGCTTTGCACTCTTGATCCTTCGGCCTCAGGCTCCCAAGCTATTACAAGTGTGTGCCACCATGCCCAGCTTCATTGAAGGTTTTTATTTCATCATCAATTATGAAGCTTAATTTTGCTGGGTATGGTGTTCTTGGCTGGCATCCATTTTCTTTCAGAGCTTGGTATATATTATTTGAAGACCTTCTACCTTTGAAGGTCTGGGTTGAGAAAGCAGCTGAGATCCCAATTGGTTTCCCTCTAAATATAATCTGTCATTGTTCTCTGTCAGTCTTTAAAATTCTATCCTGGTCTGGGGTTGTGGTTCACTGGTACAGTGCTTGCCTAGAGCATGTAAGGCACTGGGTTTGATTCTCAGCACATTAAAAAAAAAAAAAAAAAAAGGAACGAAATAGAAGTACTGTGTTTATCTACAACTAAAATCGTTTTTTGAAAATTCTTCCCTTATTATGTCTTTTATCTCTGATTTCACACCTTACATCGTCCTTTACCTTGCAGGTTCGTTTAACTATGTACATTCTAAAATTCCTCTCTGACACTTCTTCCACCATAGTGTCAATGGATTCTGTTACTGACATATCTTGGTTTTTCTGGGGCAATTTGTTACCTTGTCTTTTCATTTTATTTGTGCGCCCACCCACCTAACAGTATGGATCTGAGGCAGTAGAGATTCTACCTGTGGATTTATAGTGTCCATGAATGTTTCTAGTATGTCACTGTTTAGGGAGAGACAAATAATAACAACAACCAATGCAAACAATCTACAGCATTAAACCAAATAGTTCCTGATATGACATTGACAATGTTAATTGTCACAATAAATAGAAATGATCAGTTATTGCCAATAATAAAAACGGTAAGTTTGCAAAAGGGTTTACAATTTCAAACGATGGACAGGGAGAGAACAGAAATGATGTAGGATGTAATGATTATGAAGGAGAAGGAGAGAAGTGAAAAATTAAAGAGTAGAGAGAACAATAGAGACTGGTTGTTAGCAGAAGAAAAGAAAGAGAATTTAGTGAAGAGACAAGTGAGAGAAAAAATAAAGTACTTTTTTTTCTGTGTGGTGCTAGGGATTGAACCTAGGGCCTTATGCATGCAAGGCAAGCACTTTACCAACTAAGCAATATCCCCAGCCCTAACGTAAAAATTTTAAATATTAAAAATAAAAATAAAAATACAAGACTACACACACACACACCACACATCCTAGTCCTCCAGATACTGATCCATGAACAAATAAATAGCTTCAAAAGTGCTAAAAGAAAGAAAAACAAATATGAATATATATAAAGGTCCATGAACTGTAAGGTCACAGAGAGAGAAAAAGAAAAAAAAAAAAGATCTAGATAAAAAGTTAACGAATTGTTTCCACTGGAGTTCAAAAGATTCCCAGCTTCCCTTCTCAGCAGTGCTTGGTGGGGTCATGCTTGCTTTACTCTCAGAATGGGGTTGCTAGAGTGAGAGAGGTAATCCCTTAGAACTCCTGAAGGGTTTAGGCTTAGGCAGCCTCCAGGTTCTTTGCTGAATGCCAACTGGTCTGGAGATTTTAAATCAGCACATCTCCAGGGCCTAGCAATTGCTGGTCCACACTGAAGGAGTGTATCCTAGGGATCTCCCCTGGGTTCCACTCCTGTGGTGAAAGAGCTGATTCTTAGTCCATTATGTCTTGCGAGGTCCCCACATTTCCTGGTTTCAGGTTCAGTCTCCAAACTCATCCTCTCCTGCCCCTGCCCTTTTGAATTCCTGGTTAGAGGTGACTCTCCTACTTGGTCCTGCAAGCAGCTGGATTGGAGGGGGAGAGCAAGAGCAGGACGGCTTTCCACACCAGTTGTCCCATGTGTAAACCTCTCTCCGAGTTTGATTTTTCTGTTTCTTTAGACACAGTCTATGTCATGCAGTGTGCGTTTCCCAGGCCTGTATTTCAGGCCAAACTTGGGCTTGTCATAAATTGGCTACCCCAGCTGTGGCCCCTCTGTGCCACACTGCAAAATGATTCCTCCCCTGTCTTCCACAGGCAGCCAGGAGAGATGTGGCTTGTTTCCTGCACAAAGATATTGTGTTTGTTGCCCCCTTTCAATTTAGTTGGGCAGTGGCTTTGATCTCTAAACTCCTATACCCAGACACACCTCAGGTCTCCTAAAAATGCAGGTTCCTTAATTCATTTATCCTTCTACTTTGCTGTAGAGGGACCACTCTGGCTGGTCCTCTGGCTGTGGCAACAGCACTGGGGATTTCTCCCTTATTGTATTATATGCAATCTCCTGAGTCCCCAATCTGCTTTGAATATTCAGTATTAAATTCCAGTACACCTTTTAAATTCTCCCACCTTTTCTTCACCCACCTTGCTGAGAAGTTGCCTATCTGCTTTCTTGGTTTCACACCATAGAGCAGCCAGGAAAGTGGCCTTCTCTATTCCACCATTTTGAACACCTAGGATTGATTTTTATGATTAAAGATTTGCCTATTCTTGAATTTTATATAAACTGAATCATTTATTATTACTCCTTGCTATCTGGCTTATTTGTCTTGTAGAATGCTTTTCACAATCCATATAGTAGTATGCATCAATAACTTATTCCATCTTATTAGTACTACTTCACTGTATGAATAAACCACAATCTATTCATTCACTTGTCCATGGATAGTTTCATTTTTCCCAGCTATCATCATTACAATTATTAACATTTGTGTACATGAGATTTTGGACACATTTTCACTCTTTCTCATTAACTTAAATGGGACTGTTGGGTTACATATAGTTACTGTATGCTTAACTAAAAGTAAAAATTTTATACATGCTAAGCACACACTCCACCAAGCTGTATCCACAACCCCAAAACTGTATTTTAAAATTTTAAAAATTTTTAAAGAAATATTTTGATGTTTAACGTCAAAAGAAACTTTTCCAAACTAGTTTTACTATCCTACCTGCCCACCAACAATGTCTAAGACTTTCAGTTGCTACATTCTTAGCCTTAATTTAAACCATTCCAGTGGAGGTGGAGCAAGATATCTCCTTTGCTTTTATTAGCATTTCCCTCAATACAGGATACTGAGAATTTTTTCAGGTGTTGAAAGGCCATTCAAATATCTACTTTTATGATATCTCTGTTAAAGTCTCTAAACTTGTTTTTTTGGTAATGCTGGGGGTTGAACCCAAAGCCTGGTGCTACCACTGAGCTTATACCCCAATTACTTTCACCTACCATTAAACTGTTATTTATTTTATTATTCGGTTGTAATGTGTAAGTTCTTAACATCTGAATGTCCTGTTTGATATGTTTTGTGCTATTCTGTTGTAGATTGTGGCATGACTTCATTTTCATGTTTTGTAAAGCAGGTGTTTTACATTTTCATGAATTCTAACATTAAAACTTGGTTTTATGATGTTTTTAATGTCCACTCTAAAAAATTGTTGTCTCCCCACATCTTTGCCTTTGGTGCTCACAAAGATATTTTTTCAGTTAAGCATGCTGATACCCAAGAAAGTACTTGATAAGCTGAGGCATATCACAAATTCAAGGCTTGCCTGGGCAACTTCTCCAGACCTGTCCCAAAATATGAGGCTGGGGTGAGGGAGAAATTATGTACCTAGCAGTTTTAGTTTTGACTTTTATGTATACATTTATAATGTACTATTAACTAGTAAGTCTGACATAAAGTGGAGTCAAGTTTCATTTTCTTTCCCAATATTATTATCCTCTGATCCATCAAAAATTATCTAAAGGTCTATCTAAGCTGAACGTGGTGTCCCATAGCTGTAATCCCAGCTACTCAGGAAGCTAAGGCAGGAAGGGCTCAAGCTACAGGCCAGTCTTAGAAACTGAGCAAGACCCTGTCAAAAAATAAAGAGGCCTGGGGATGTGGTTCAGTGGTTCAATGTCCCTGGGTTCAATCCCCAGTACTACAAACAAAAACTAAGTAATTGTCTACCTATTCCTTGTTTATTTCTTTGATATCCTTATTAAAATTCAATTGACTTTATTGTATGTGTCTATTTCTGAATTTTCTAATCTCTATACACATCATTACACCAATATCACAATCTTTATAATTTTCCTCCTCCATTTACTTTGGGTTTAATATCACAATCTTGGCAACTGTAATTTTACAAGTTTTGAAATGTCAGTTTAGTCCTCCAACTTTCTTTCTTCCAAAAGTGTTTTAGCTATTCTACTTAAATTGTGTCTCTAAATTCTGAAGTTATTTTATCAATTTTTGTACACACACACAGCCTGCTGAGATTTTAAATGGGATTGTGTTGAATCTATAGATTAATCTGGGACAAATCCTATCCTAACCCATTCTGTCCCATCATCCCAGATGTGGAACACTTTAAAGTATACAATATATAAAAATGGAAAATAATTGTAATTACAGAAATTAATTTTTAGATTTCCAACCTATTTTAATCACCTATGTCTATTTCATTGAAATATTCACAGAATTAAAAACTTGGGACTCAGTGGGCTAACAACATCAAGTCTTCCAATTAATAGCATTTTTCCATTTATTTGGGTCTTATTTATTTTACCAATCTCTTGTAGTTTCCAATGTATAGACCTTGTACTTTTGTTGTTTTGCATTGCTGAGGACTAAACCCAGGCCCCTTCCATGTGAGCCAAGTGTTCTTACCCCCAATCCTTTTTTTTGAGACAGGGTCTTTATTAGGTTGTCCAGGTTAGCCTCTAACTTAACAATCTCCGGCCTCAGCCTCTTGAATAATGGTGACCATAGACATGTACCAGCACACCCAGATCCTCATCAGTCTTTTCAACAAATTAATCTCTAGTTTTACTGAATTGCTCTATTACATGTGCATTTTCTATTTCATTAATTTTCATGATCTTTATAATTTTCTTCCTCCATTTAGTTTGGGTTTAATTTGCTCTTCTTTTTCTAATTTCCTAATTGGAACACTTAAAAAAAATCAAGGCTTATCTTTCCTAAGAATTTAATACTATGAATTATCTTCTAAATAGTGCTTTGACTGCATTTCACAAATTGTGACCACTGTTTTCATTATGATTCAGTTCAATTTCTCATTTCTGAAATGATTTCTTTTTTAACCATCAGATTTTAAAAGTTTTTACTTATCCATTAGAGATTTGCCCCAGTATCTTCTTGGGATTTTCTGCAGTGTAGTCACAGAATATACTTTGTATGTTTCAATTCTCTTAAATTTGAGACTTGTCTAATGGCCAGTTGTTATGGTTCAGATATGAGGAATCCCCCAAAAGACTCATGTGACACAACGCAAGAACACAGGTGAAATGATTAGGCTGTGAGAGCTGTAATCTAACCAGTGGATTAATCCAATGATAAGGATTTGGTTGGTAACTGACGGCAGGCAGGTATGGCTGGACAAAGTAGTTCACTGGGGATTTGCCTTTGGGGTTTACATTTTGTCCCTGGTGGGCAGAGCTCTCTCTGCTTCCTGGTTGTCATGTTCTGAGCTGCTTCCTTCTGCCACAACCTTCCACCATGAAGTTCTGCCTCATCTTGGGCCCAGAGCTATGGAGTCTGCCAACTACAGACTGAACCTCTGAAATCATAAGCCAATATAAACTTTTCCTCCAAGTGGCTTTTGCCAGGTACTTTGGTCACAGTGACAAAGAGCTAACTAAAACACCAATAAAGGATCATTTTGTTCACTATTCCAGGTATATAGAATATATACTCTCATTTACTGGGTACAGCACCACACAAACATCAATTAGGTCAAGTTCATCGATGTTCAGGTCTTCTATATCCTTAATGATTTTCTGATTGAACTCAGGGGCACTCAACCACTGAGCCACATCCCAGCACTGTTTTGTATTTTATTTAGAGACAGGGTCTCAATGGGTTGCTTTGGGCCTGGCTTTTGCAGAGACTAGTTTTGAACCCACGATCCTCCTGCCTCAGCTTCCAGAGCAGCTGGGATTACGGGCATGGGCCATCATGCCTGGCTGGAGGTTTCTTTTTGAAATAATGAAAATGTGCTAAAACTGACTGTAGTTAAACAGTTGCACAATACTTGTGAACCTTTGAACTGTATACTTTCAAATGGATGAACTATATGAAATGTGAATTACATAACAATAAAACTACTTTTAAAAATAAGAGAGGTGGGGGATATAGCTCAGTGGTAGAGCATTTGCCTAGTATGGATGAGGTCCTGGATTCAACCCCCACAAAAAGAAAATAATAATTACTAGTCCTAGCTACTGGGGAAGCTGAGGCAGGAGGATCAATTGAGTCTAGGAGTTGGAGACCAGCCTGGGTAACAGAGCAAGACTCAGGTCTCAAAAAATAATAACAACGAGGACAGAGGGTATAGCTTAGTAGTAGAGCACTTGCCCAGCAAGTATAATGCCCTGGGTTTGATTCATTCCTGAAAAATAAACAAAAACAAAAACAAAAACAAAAAAACAGTCGGGCATGATGGTGCACGCCTGTAATCCCAGCGACTAGGGAGGCTGGGGCAGGAGGATCTCGGGTTCAAAGCCAACCTCAGCATGGGCAAGGTGCTAAGCAACTCATGAGACCCTGTCTCTAAATAAAATACAAAATAGGGATGGGGATGTGGCTCAGTGGTAGAATGCCCCTGAGTTCAATCCCTGATTCCAAAAATAAAACAAACCAAAAACAAACAAACAAAAAAACCTGTGTGTATGTATATATTATCATAGCTCACATTTACTGATGACTTCCCATGTGCCAAGCAGTGTAAGTTACTTCCACATACTTCCTAGTCATCACAACAGCCTCATTTAAAGTAGTAATAACAGAAACCACTTTTATAGACAACACTTAGTCCTCACCTCAACCCATAAATTAGATACTATCATCCTCATGTCCCATTTTAGAGAGGTAAGGAAACTGAGGGGGAAAAAAAAAAGGTTTAGGTGAAAAAAAGTTAATAACTGATCCTAGAACCCACTTGCTTGCCTATTTCTTTTTTGTGCAGTACTAGGGATCAAACCCAGGACTTCACACAGGTTACCCCCTATAACTACTTTGCGGCTACCATATTAATACATTTAATACGGAAACAGAGATTTAGTAGAGTTAAGTAACTTGCCCGAGGGCACAAAAGCAATTAAGTAAAAGAAAACGGATTTAATTCTCAGTCACACTCCAATTCCGGTACCCACACATTCTCCTAAGTAGTCTGCTCTTCATAAACAGAATTGATGCAGAGATAGGAATGGTAGTAGTAGTAGGGATGAGAGGAATGAATAAATTCAATAACTTGGAAGTAATAGCAAGAGGTCTTGACTCTGTGGAAAAAAAAAAAAGGAATGAAGAGTTAAGGAATGGTTGGAAGTGTAGCTGAGTGGTGAGCACATGAGTGCTTGAGGCCCTAGGTTCAAAACCCAGCACCCCAAAATAATAGAGTAGAGGAGATCCAGTTCTCTATCAGGGACTGGACAGAAGGTGGAGTCACCAGCTGAGATTAAAAACAAAAGCAGCAGCACACACTAAAAAATTCTCCAGACCCTAAGTATCACTGAGAATTGATATTTTAGAAGTCTTTGCTGTTTTCCAGTAAATGTATTTGCTCCCAAAAACTAGAAAATAGGACAGGCAATACAATCAACTCTTCTCCAAGTGAAATGCATCAAATTGTTACCCCAAATGGAAAGGAACAAACCTGAAAGACATTTCTGAGATAGGACAAAATTTGACAGTGTGAGGCTGAAAAAAGGGAGATGCAATAATATTTCAAACTCCTTAAGAGAACTAACTTTCTAGTTGGGAAGCTTTACTATACAATCCTCAGAATCTACATGAGCAATTCTTATACTTCAGTGTATCAGATGCCCTAAAACCTTATCTAATAAAGATTACAAACCATTTTTTCACTCTCACCTCCCCACCCCAACAAACTGACAATTTTTTTGTCTTCAGTGCTAGGAATTGAACCCAGGGTCTCCTGCATGCTAAGCTCATGTTCTTTCACTGAACTAACCCCCAGATCCATAAACACCAATACTGCATCCAATTACTGTGGGAGTTATAAACTCCCTGAAATTGGTTCAAGAACCCTAAACTCAGAACCTGTGCTCTAAATTCTAAGCTCACTTATAGAAAAACACCTCTAGAGACAACACAAAATTCAGGAGCCTTTCACAAGCTCAGCTCATCTAAATTGATTGTCTTCTTCCTTAGCAGAACCACCAAAAAAGTGTTTTCTCTCTAGGCCACCCATTTGCATGCAACTTTGCTACTGGCCTGGGAGCCAGGAACCTAGGTGGCTGATTCAATTCCCTTTTGCTTCTCAGGTTCAATTTGTTGTCATCATATAAATACGCCCCTTAGCTGGAGGTGTAGTTCAGTGATAGTGTGCTTAGTATGCATGAAGCCTTTGGTTCAACCCCCAGTACGTTCCCCACTTCCATTCCCATAAAAGAGGAGAAACGCCTCTCTTTGAGTTCACCGCCTTTCCAAACCACTCAGGTCCCTCAATCTCTCACCCAAAATAAAGCTGTCGCTTCCTTAGGCACAGCAGGAACGCAATCAATATTCATCTTTGAGCCGGACAGAAGAGACCAGGAAAAAATACACATACATGCTCACCCACGTTAACACCCGAGGCTGAACTACGCACACTAAGGTAATACACGATTCAAAAGGGCAGAGACGTAATCTCAACTTCAAAACCCAACCACATACCTTTCAGAAGGCACGCCTGCCACAGCCTGAGCACTACACAGGGGCGACATGCTGGCGAGAGTAAAGGAAGGTTCCCACAGGAAGGGAGGGAGGCTCCTTCTAGTCGCTTCAAACACGTGCGTACGCTTCTACCACTGGCCAGCCACCGCGAGTGAACCAGAGTAACAAAACGCCGCAGCGCACCCAGGGTCGACCAGGGTCCACCCCACACTTCCCCTGTCCCTCCTATCCTTACCTGCTTGGCCAAGAACCTGCCCAGCTCGCTGCGGCTCTTCTCGTTCTTGGCAGCGATTAAGCGGAGCGGTGTGGCCGCCACCTCCAGTAAGAGGTGCTCCATGACCCCAGGCCCTCTGTTCCGGGAGACCCCAGCGCTCGCTCCTGCTTCGCGCTCAGAGACTGCGAGCTGCCGAGGTTCCAGCGCCCGAACCTCCACCCACTATGCCCCTAGGGATAGGGGCCGCCGCCGCTCCGCAGAAATCCAGGGAACAGCAAAGCACACGTGGGGGAGCACGCCGCGCTTCACGTCATCATCCCGCGACACCGACGGTGGGCACTACCGGCCTCGCCCCCGCGGCGGAGGAAACGCCTACGTCACTACCGCGCCAGTTCCGGTAGGGGAATGGAAGCCGAGGTGACTTTTGAGGGATCAATTCCTGAGGGATTGGTGCTCTCAGACGCAGTACTTGACAGGACAGAGAAGATTCCGCCAGGCCAGGGAAGTAAGAGAGCTTTAGGGGCGTGTGATCTCAGCCCATGGTGCCTCCCTCCGCCTCAACACATAAAAAGATCAGATGTGAAACACAAGTGGATTCATGCCTTCTCGGCGTCTTGCATACGGAAATGAGCATATATTGATACAGTTCTTGAAGTGTAAATATAAATATTGGTAACTTAAGTTTGGGAATATTTAAATGTATGATATGCACATTAAATAATACTCTGAAGCATCGGGCCTGCCTGTAATCCCAGCTGCTTGGGAGACTGAGGTAGGAGGCTCACAAGTCCGAGACCAGCCTCAACAATTTAGACCCTGTCTCAAAATAAATAGAGCTGAAGATGTAGCTCAGTGATAGTGCACACCTGGGTTCAATTTCCAGGACTGGCGGGGTGAAGGAAAGAATGGGGGTATGCTCTGTGGTAGAGCATTCCTGTGTTCAATAACCAATACCGATTTTTAAAAAAGAAAATTATTACCTTTGAAGAATTAAAAGTCAATCTCGAATCGGGCCCGGTGGCAGCACATCTGTAATCCCAGCAACTCGGAAGGCTGAGACAGAGGATCTTGAGTTCAAAGCCAGCCTCAGCAAAAAGCGAGGCACTAAGCAACTGGGTGAGACCCTGTCTCTAAATAAAATATAAAAAAGGGCTGGGGATGTGGCTCAGTGACTGAGTGTCCTGAGTTCAATCCCCGTACCCCCCCCCAATCAATCTCGAAATCTGGCAAATAAAAAAAATTGATCCTGCTTTTCATATGTGAGTTCATACCACTGAGTAACCAAACAGGTGATAAGTGTCTCTTCACAAAATATTACAGCTAATATGAAAAAGAATTGACAAGAGTTAGGCAGGATGATCCAAAATTCAAGGTCAGCCTAGGCAACTTCGTGGACCTTGCCTCTAAGAAATAAAAAGGGTTGGTAATGTAGCTTATTGGTAAAGCACCCTTGGGTTCAATCCCCTATACTGCAAACATAAAAATAGCTGTGTGGTGGCCCATGCCTGTATCCCAGCAGCTGGGGACACTGAAGCAAGAGGACTGCAAGTTCAAAGCCAATCTCAGCAATTTAGGGGTTCCTGTCTCAAAGTCCCTGGACATTTAACCAGCACCAAAAATTAAATAAAAGTAAAATAGATTAACAACATTAGAATATCACTTTTGTCATCCCCAATTAATTAATTGATACAGGCATTTAGCATCAGTGACTGGTAATAGCTCAAAGGAACAAAACCTCAGAATTTAGATGGTTCCCCAAGCAAGAACATAATACAACCTATGGTTTTGCCAAAAGCAGCAAATCACTGGATTCAACTGCCAATTTGAAGAAAGGAAAGAGGACAGAGGAATATGTTAAACTGCATCATGAATATGTAATCAGAAAAATTAAGACTGTTAGAAATGCTGCAGGTCAAAAGCTCTGGTTTTTCAAGAGATAATTAAAAAGGAAAAGAAAACCATGGGAAACTGTAGATAGTAAGAAATAGCAATGGACTGAATGTGCCCCTTACCAAAGTCATAAGTTGATATTTGGAGGTAGAATCCTTAAGACTTTTAGAGGCAATTAGGTTTAGATGAAGTCATGAGAGTATAGTCCCCATGATAGGATTAGTATTCTTATAAGAGGAAGAGACTAGAGTCTTTTCTCCACCATGTGAGTAAACAAGAAAGTGGCTGTCTAGGTAAGTGGAAGAGGACCCTCACCAGACATTAAATCTATTTGTGCCTTGATCTTGGATTTCTCAGCCACCAGAACTATAATAAATAAATGTTGATTAAGCCTAGTGTGGTGGCCCTGTAATCACAGCAACTTAAAGTTCAGAGGCTAGTCTGGACAACTTAGAACCTGTCTTAAAATAAAAAACAAAATAACAGGACTAGCTCAGCATGGAGTGCTTGCCTATTGTGTGTGGGGCCCTAGGTTCAATACCCAGTACCATTATATGTACATATATACACATACACACACATATACATGCATATACCTATATATATAAAATAATATATATTTTCCCTCTTTGAGGCAGGACTGGAAAATTGAATCCAGGGCCTTGCAAATACTAGGCAAAATAATAAATATTTTATTTGCATAAACAAATACTGGCCTGGTGGGGGTGTAGCTCAGTAGCAAAGCATTTTACTAGCATCCATCAGGCCCTAGGGTTTATCCCCAGCACACAAAAGATAGTTTAACAAGAGTTCTTATATATTATAAGTACATACAGAAGCATGTATTGTTAAAATTATCTGGGATTTGCTTTATACTATTAGCAAAAAAAAAAAAAAAAAGTGTGAGGGTAGATAAATGAAACAGAATGAAGCTTGATGATGTGCAAGTGGGTGTTGCTTTTACTGTTCTGTGTATTTTTAAATGTCAATAATAAAAAAACCCCTGACTCTACATGAGGGAGCTCTAGACATATGAACATGCCAAGATGTTCAAAATATGTCCTGAAAAACAAAAAAGGCAAAGTACCAAATAGTACTATAAAATGAACACATTAGCATGCTTTTTCCTTTGCAGTACTGGGGACTGAACTAAGGGGCACTCTATCACTGAGCTGTGTTCCTAGCCCACCCCACTCCTGGCCCTTTTTTTGAGACAGCCTTGCTAAATTTTCCCAGGATGGCCTTGAACTTGGGCTCCTCCTGCCTCAGGCTCCTGAGTAGTTCCATAGCAGGAGACACTGGGATTAAGGGTGTATGCCACCAAACCCACCTGTATCTGTATGCTTTTATGTGTAAGAAAGATTTTTTGATACATATTATAAAGAATGTGCCAGCCACGGTGGTACAATGGAATTACAGTGAACCCTATGCACAGCCGGTTACGCTTCAAGGTATAAATCCAAGATAAATGTATAACTACTTGTACTAAAAGATGTGTTAAAGAATGTGCAGAATAACAACAAAAATCCAATTTAAAAAAGGCAAAGAACTTAACATTTTCCCAAAGATACACAGATGGCAATAAGCACATGAAAGCATGCTCAATATCACTATGTGGAAATGCAAGTCAAAACCAAAATGACATACTTCACACCCATTAGGATGGCTATTATTTGAAAGAAAGAAGGGAGGGAAACAAAATAAGTGTTAGTAAGGATTTGTGGTAATAGAAGCCTGATGCATTACTGGTGGGAATACAAAATGGGGAAGCCACATGGACTCCTATAAAAGATACTTTAAAAATTAAACAGAATTACCACATTATCAAACAATTCCACTGTAGGGACTCAGATATTTATGCACCGATGTCAATATTATTTGCAATATTCTAGAGGTGGAAACAATCCAAACATCAACTATTAAAACGTGGTGGACACATCCTATGGAGTACTATTCAGACTTAAAGGAAGGAAATTAGGGCTGGAGGTGCAGGTCAGTGGAAGAGTGCTGGATCTCCAGCACTGAGAAGGAAGGGGAAAGGGAGGAAAGAAAGGGAAGGCAAGAGAAGGAAGGTAATTCTGGGCCAGATGGCCAAAGTACAATTCCACAACCTTCGGCACCTTTGTGAACACGTCACTGCAAGGGGGACCTGGCAGCTGAAGGAGTCACTCAGACACTGTGCTTGGGATCCACTCTGCTCTCAGTGAGTAAATTCAGAGAACCCTTCAGAACTAGATGAATAGGTATTTAAGAAAGTGCAGAGAGCTGTAGGGTTGTAGCTCAGTGGTAGAGTGTTTGCATAGCATGTGTGTGAGGCACTGGATTTGATCCTTAGCACCACATAGAAATAAATAAAATAAAGTTTAAAAAAGTTCATAACCTTTAAAAAAAAAAGAGATGCAGAGTATCGAGGAGTAAAAATGGAACCCCTAAACAAACTAGAAGGAAATAATAAAAGCACAGTTGTCTTAAATCAGTGGTGGACAGATTTAAAACTGCAGCTTTTACCAACACACAGAAACTATTCTCAACACTACTCCTGCAAGAAAATACCTTTTAAATTTCTAATGATTGCAGATAAAAAAAAATGTATCTTTTTCAAAATAACCTGACACTTAGAAAAGCTCTAGTATTCAGAATTCATAATATTATCCATAGTAAAAGCTAAATATAAAACTATATAATGTAAGGACAACAGAGTAACCTTAATCCTTATATAATATTATTAACTAACATTCACCCCTGGATTTGAGTCAAAATACTTACTAATATTTTCCCTGAAAATAACCGTGAGTGCAGAAAAGTTTTTTAGTTAGTTGTACAGTCAAATGAAAAACTATAATACCTTAATTTTGCAATATAATGTAATTGCTGGTGTCATTTTTATACAATGAAGCAAAAGCTGAAAGGTAAAATAAGAAAAAATAAAATATTCAAAGTTCTTCATTTAAAAATAAAAAGGAAATTCTGATGCATGCCATAACAGATGAAACTTGAAGATATGGTGCTAAGTGAAACAAACCAGACACAAAAGGACACATGTATGATTTCACTTTAATGAGATATCTAGTACAGTCATATTCATAAAAAAATAGAACAATGGTACCAGGAGCTGGAGCAAAGGGGGACAGGGAATTACTATTTAATGGTTTCCATTTAAGAACATGAAAAAGATATGAAGTTGGTCAGTGATGCTGATAACATAATATGAACGTACTTAATGCTACTAAATTGTACATATAAAATGATTGAAAATCAGAATTTTATATTTACCAATTTGTGTGTGTGTGTGTGTGTGTGTGTGTGTGTGCGCGCGCGCGCACTTCTTACTGGGGATTAAAATCAAGGCCTTACCCATGTTAAGGAAGCACTCTACCACTGAGCCACATCCCCAGCCTTTGTTTCTTATTTCAGACAGGGTCTCACTAAGTTGTCAATGCTGGCCTGGAACTTGGGATCCTCCTGCTGCAGCCTCCTGAATAGCCTGGATTATAGGCATGCCCACCACTTCCAGTCACAATTTTCTTTTTTTCAAACTGCATATAGCACTATTTGTAATGACCTCAAACTGGAACACCATCGTCTGTGACAGTAGCATAAATTATGATATATTTATGAATTGAAATGAGAATGTTCTACTGCTACACTAAACACAGGCGTGAATCTTATACACTGCTCAACAAAAAGTGAAACAAGAGTATAAACATTGTTATGATTCTATTGGAAATGTTCAAAAATAAGCAAAACAAACCCATAGTAGCAGTAGTATAGGCAGAAGGAGGGGTTATAACTAGGAACTGGGATGAGGAAAGGATTTTGGAACATGGTAATATTAAAATTCCTGGCCTACATGGGGGTTATAAAAATTTTGTGAAAATTTACCAAGAAATTTGCATTTCTTTTATACACTTTTGCATGTGTCGTAACTCAATTTAAGAGGTCCATGTTTTGGGGTTTTTTTTCGGTACCAGAGATTGAACCCAGGGGCACTTAACCACCGAGCCATATCCCCAGTCCTTTTGATGTTTTGAGACAGGGTCTTGGTAAGTTGCTTAGAGCCTTAAGTTGCTGAAGTTGGCTTTTTTTTTTTTTTAAGTTGTCAATGGACCTTTATTTTATTTATTTATATGTGGTGCTGAGAATCGAACCTAGTGCTTCACACATGCTAGGCAAGTGCTCTGCCACTGATCCACAACCCCAGCTCTGAAGCTGGCTTTGAACTTATGATCCTCCTGCCTCAGCCTCCAGAGTTGCTGGGATTTACAGGCATATGCCACTGTGCCCACTATGCCCAGCAAGAAGTTCAATATTTTTCTTTATAATTTTATTTGGTACCACTGAGCTACATCTCCATTCTTTTTACTTTGAGACAATCTCACTAAGTTGCTGAGGCTGGCCTTGGTTTTGCAACCCTCCGGCCTAAACCTCCCAAGTAGCTAGGATTACAGGCATGTGCCACCATGCCTAAGCCTAGTTAGTATTTACATTCATCCTAACAAGAACTTGCTTCCTCCATTTCCTCTACATCATGTTGATAGTCTGAATTCATTAATTCTGGCTTACTGTAGATACATTTCCTATTTTCCCCTTTTCTCCCCCATATTCACCAAGATATCTGACTACAAAATTATCTCCCTAGCTTTCCTAGTATTTCTGGACTCTTTTTCTTGGTGAATATTTTCCCAAAAGTAACGTGTACTTTTCAATGATAAATATTGTTTTTATTAATCCCTCACATTTTGAAGACAAAATTTCAAGTTTCGAAATTGAAATTGTTTTGTTTGAATTTGAAATTGTTTTAAAATTTCAAGTCCAGTACTTTAAAAATATTATATTGTTCTCCCACTTTGGGATTGAGAAGACTCAGGTCAGTCTGATTCCTTACGTTAATACATTTATTCTATGTAAAAGCTTTAAGATGTTTCTCATTATCTTTGATATTCTTAAATTTCAGTATGTGTCTACATGTGGATATTTTCTTCTCACTCTGAGGCCCTTTCTATCTCTATCTACACCTCTTTCTAGGTCTCTTTTATTTCCTGAATGTTGGCACGTCTGTCTTCTATGTATGTCACTTAAATCAGCTTTCACATTTCCAAGTTACCTTAAAAAAAAAAAAATTCCTTCTGGGAGTTTTCTAGGTTGATTTTCCAACTCAACAACTCATTCTTCAGCTGTATCTATTTTTATTCCATTCAATTTTGTTCTTAACGTTATGATATAAAGAGAAACCAGAGTATGGAGGCTTGTTTTTCCCTCCTGGAGAATGAACTGAGGAACCTGAGTTATATTCTTAACCCTTTTAATTTATTGTTTTAAATTTTTGTTGTTATTGTTGGGGACTGAACCAAGAGCTCTCTACCTCAACTTTTATCTCCAGCAACACCCCCTTTTTGAAACAAGGTCTAAGTTGCTGAGACTGCCCTCAAATTTGCACTATTCCTGCTTTAGTCTCCAGAGTAGCAAGAATTACAGGCATCACATGCCTATATTTCAGAGTATGTTCTTTTTTGGGGGGTACCAGCGATTGAACCCAGAGGTGCTTATCTCCCAGCTCTTGTTTATATTTTATTTTGAGACAGGATCTTGCTGAGTTGCTTAGGACCTCAATCAGGTGCTGAGGCTAACTTTGAACTCAAGATCCTCCTGCTTCAGCCTCTCAAGCTGCTGGGATTACAGGCACACACCACTGTGCTCAACTAAAGTATATGTTCTTGATTTTATTTTTATTTATTATTATTATTATTACTTAGTACCGGGTAATATTATTATTTGGTACCGGAGTTTGAACGCCTGGGTTGCTTTACCGCTGAGCCACATCCCCAGTCCTTTCTATTTTGAGACAGGATCTCACTAAGTTGCTTAGCATCTAACTAAATTGCTGAGGCTGGTCTTGATCTTACAATCCTCTGGCATCAGTCTCCTGAGTAGATGGGATTACAGGTGTGCACCACCATGCCCAGCTCTTAATTTTAAAATGTGTCATTTTTTCTTATTCTTACATTACATTGGTAAATCTTTTTAACCTTTATTACTTCAATTTAGATTCTGCAGGTCTTATAAAATCCAATTTGTTTTCTTTTGAACTAGCAGCATCCTTATTACCACTCTGCTTATAACTCTTTTACCTGGTGATAAAGGATGATAAGTATGCACTAGAAAAGTAGCAGTGACCAGCACTCTAATTTATGATGGATTTTCAAAGACAGGAAAAGGGACAGCTTGATGGTCCAATTAATTACTCCAGTTTATTATCTACTGAGCAATATGGTTTATGCTGGGGCTTCCCCTTAGGACATTCTTAGGGAAATGACAATGGGAAAATATACAGCCTATAGTCTAAGGCCTAGATTGTAATCCACCAGTCCTGAGACTGGAGGGGGAGGGTAAAGAAGTAAGACCCAAAGTAAGGTTCAAGCTAATCAATTCTTATACCAGTTTTCTCCGAATTTTCACCCTTTTGGCTCTGAATTTTATCTGTGAGGATACCTAAAGTGAGGTATGGTTCACTGTATCATTATGTGCTGTGAGAAAGCAGACCAAAGCACAGATTGCCCCTTAATGAACCTACTCACACCCATTTAGCCAGCCACACTCCCATTAGAGTACTTCAAAATAGCTCCCCATGTCCCCTGGGAGTTTTATCTCTTTTTAAATATTATATAACAATTTAAAAAACATTCTAATCAAAATATAACAGAACTTTACATGGTTTTATTATACATTACTGTTATTGAAAGCAAACTTTATACAAAAAGTTTTATACACATAAAAAAATCCCTGGCTAGGCAAAGCCATTTGTGTGTGTACACACAGACATACACATATAGTATTTTACATCATTATAATTATACATATTTACAAATACACTATTTAAATTTTTACAATTTACCAAAATGAAGGCAATTATAAAAACAAAATAAAAAAGAATGAAAACATAAACTAAATAGTTAAGTTTAAAATGTTACAAAACTTTAAAAATCGAGAAGGAAGTCATTTCTTTGAAATATCAAAACTAAGGTTTCAATACTACATCATTGTGGCTTTCATTTTGATAACAAGTTCTCCTGTTTAAAAATAAATATTCTGACTAATCACAGGTAAGTAAATCAGTCAATAAACTGAACATGTTGATTTAAGATTAGAGTCGATAAGCAATAACATGTACACAATCATCTAGTAATCAAAACTGTGATAAAACTTCCTTCTAGTTCCCCATTTAAAACATGAGGAATTCAAAGCTTCTGTGTGTAGTATGAAATATCAATTAAAACTCCAAGGAATTCAGCAACTTATCTGTAATGCAAGAAGATGCTAAAGTTATGACTGTTTTCCTGGTACAACCATTTTCATGTTTTAAATGAGCTCTACTTGGAATATATTAATGTTAAAGAGCTAGTTTTTATAGAATCAGTTTGGTAACTTTTGTTAAATCTTGATTTTGGCAAGAATTGAAACTGTAGTACTTGAGGGATAAAATCAGTTAAGTCAGCTAGGAACTATTATTGTGCAAGCAAAGTAATCTCAGACATATTAAAAGATTTTAGATATACAAAATTTAAAAAGATTTTAGATCTATAATGGAACTTGGAAATTTCAAACTAGTAAGTATCATTTCCTCATTCAAGTTAATTAATGAATTTACATTCTCTTCTAAAGAGAAATGGAAATTATATTTAGATAACATTAAGGTAAAACAAAAAAAAATCAGTTTCCTCTCTTGAATGTAACTAAAATCCTAAAGCACAGTGAATATGAAAAATAACCAAGCCATTAATACCTTTCAGTATTTTTTAAAAGTTTTTTAAAATAAACTTCTCCAAATTCTCCATTATTCAATCTTACATTCTGAATGATACAAATAGAAATTTAACTTCACAGCAAACTATTACAAAATTGTTTGAAATCTCACTAGCAAAACCAGTTGCTTTGAGAAGATATAGAAATTAACAAGTTATCTGAAGACAATAATTCACAAGTGGTCTAGAAAAGGATTAATAACTCAAAAATATTTACGATCCCTCAAACTATGATCTATGTCCAAACAAGGTTTCTATTTAGATTTAACTCAAATTTAAACACTGATGTTTGGCATTCAAATAATTCTGACTACAAATCAAATGAAAAATATAGTGATATATTTAATATTGTTATAATTTTTCTCCCATAAAATCCAAACTTTTAAGCAATTTGCTGAGGTCTTAGAGAATCAAACAAAAAAAACCTCCCTGATATTTCAAGTATTATTGCCTGAATAAAACTATACAAGAATGACTTAAAGATATTAAGGACGCATAGGTATGTGAATAGTATTAATATCTTAATGTAATAAATCCTGTCATCTATTTAGATGACAATGAACTTTATGTTCATGAGCCTTTTTTTTCTATTTTAAGGTATCACACTCTTGATAAAAAGTTGTGAGAAGTATTAAATGATTACACAAACTTCACTAATTATGAAACATACTGCTACTCACACATATTCTTTTACTTTTTTCATCTACAAAAACTTTATTAGTAATCACCAAATGGATTTTCCCCCACCTTAGACTCATCAGCAATCAGAAAGATGAGGAGAGAGGCCATGCTGATCTGAACTGCAGCAGGCGTCACTCTGAGAAGGCCCCTGCACATGAGGTGACCTTAGGTGCCTGCAATCATTCTTCAATCTGAGACTGAAGCAGGAACTCAAACGGATTGTCTCTCACCCACTATTCACATCTTCAATGACTAACAAGCCATTAACTGCAAAATGACAATGTCAAACATTTACTATACTAGTCTCTTGTAGTGTAAACATTAACTACCTGCATTTCGACTTTTCAAAGAGCTTCATTAGCTGCTGGAATCTTTCTGAAACCTAAAAAATTAAAAAGTGATTATAAATCTCAACATTTTATCATCTTTGATGAATATTTTTGCAAAACATCTGAAGACAGAAAAAAATTATTCTCAATAAAAATAAGAAGTAATGTTTAGGAAAATGAGGTATCTTTATAATATAGGTGAATGTTTAATTAACTTTTCAATATTAAATTTTATTAAACAAGCAAACACTATCAAATTGCCTGATAAATAAGTAAATGGTAACACTCAGGGAAAAAAATGAGGATCTTCTATAATCAAGCTTATTTTATTTTGGTTTTGGTAAGACGGATTGAACCCAGGGGCACTTAACCACTGAGCCACATCCCCAGACCTTTTGATATTTTTGAGACACGGTCTTGCTAAGTTGCTTGGAGCCTCACTGAGGCTGGCTTTGAATCTGCCATCCTCCTGCCTCAGCCTCCCAAACTGCTGGGATTACAGGGGTACAGCAGAGCATCTGGTACAATCACCACGCTTAATAGTCCTACACAGAACCATATTTTTAAGGAGGTCAGCTACTAAAATCTACATATTTTGTTAAAAATTATTATCTACATATGTAGAGTAGTAACACTGGTGAGCCAACAGAGATGTAAAAATTGAGTTGTTACCTGATTTGGATTTTTATTCAACTTGACAGCTAAATATGTGAATGTTTTCAGTGATGGCCCCCTTTTCTGACACTCCAATAAAATTTCCCGGTCGTCATTTCTGAGGAGGAAAATTGTATTTAGCTTTTATACAATTGAGGGAGAAAGGTAATATATTCCATTGCCTTAATGTTAATGAATAGAAGTGACATTTTAATTGAAACACATAAAAAAAGATCAGAATATTCACAATGGTTATCTCTGAGAAACACAATTATTTTATTTTTTCTTTTTTGTGGTACTGGGTGGGGACTGAACCTGGTGGTGCTCTACCACTGGGCTACATCCCTAATCATTTTTATATTTTAATCTTTAGACAGGGTCTAACCAAGTTGCCCAGGCAGATCTCAAACTTGAGATCTTCTTGTCTTAGCCTTCTGAGTAGCTGAGATTACAGAGTATAGGCATGTGCCCCAAACCCAGCTTAAGTGGGATCTTAAAATCTGCATTTCTTAAAAAGTTCACATAAAACTCAAAAGTACACTCTATGAAACTATTTGTAAAGTTCTAATTAAGGGAAAAATAAATTACCAAAGCTCCTAGGTTTTGGTTCATCTATTTTACCATCATTCCTTCTTTCTAAAATGTGCTCATACTATTTCCTTCCAAATGAAAAAACTTTTTCTTTGTAACTGAAAAAACACAATGAAAATCTCTACCTATATGGTTAATTCACAACCCTAGTTAAAAGTTATAACTACAAATTGTTGTACAGTATAGCCAGAATGTACCCCGGAATGCATCTTCAACTAACTTTGGTCACTTTTGAAATAGCTTATCACTTTTTAACTTATTTTTTATTATTTATTTATTACAGTGCTAGGGAGAGAACCCAGAACCTTGTACATGCTAGGCAGGCAGTCTACCACTGACCTACACTCCACAACCCACTCTTCCTTATTTTAGGATGAGAAAAATCTGATGACAGACTAGATTGCTAATTTCTTAAAATTTCCTGGTGATTTATGTCTCACAAGATCCTTACCTTGTCCACAAAACTATAATTTCTCCCTTCTTTTTAATAATATTCTTTGCAGAAAGGCTTGTAGAACTGTTGAGTGCTACTGATGAATCCTTAATTCCTGGGCTTGCCTTTAATGATGAGGGATCTTTATTCACTATAGGGAGCCTTTTTTTATTGGCTTTCTTTTGATAACCATCACCATTTTCACCAGAATCTTGGCCAAGTTTGGTCTTTTCCCTACTGGTTAAGTCTGTTTCCTTTCTTTGTTTTTTCTGGGAAGAATGATTGAGATCAGAAAAATTTTTTCTCTTCTTTTGAGCATTATCCAAAGTCCCAGGAAATTCTGAACCATCAGAAATTGATGTGGGCTCTGATTTTAAATTATCCTTTTTTACTTCATACAGACCAGGAGATTCTGTGGTCAAATCTATATAGTTTTCTTCAACAATGCATTCTAAAGACCTGTGTGCTATTTGCACCTTTTCTTCCTTACAGTTGTCTTCATCTACACATATCACCTGACAATCCAAACCTTCAATAGCTAACACAGGATGGTTACCTTCATTTTTACTGTCACTTGAAGCATCTTGTGTCAAATCAATAAATGCATCTATAGTATCAGGCTGTAAAGTATTATCCAATATTTGAGTATTTTGATCTAACTTGCCTCCAGAACATTCCAACTGATTGATATTTAAAACTGTTACTTCTATGAATTCCCCCAAGTTTTTGGTCTCAGTGACCGGATCTTTTGTTAGGTCTATGTATGTGTTTGGAAGATGATCCACTACAGAGTGTGGGATTTCATTCACTGAAGGCAATTCTTCAATGCTTTCAGGCACTTTTGGTTCCCATACTGGATGCAATTTGAAACAATCACCAGTCACTTCATCATTATGACCCATTTTACCTGAAGCATCTTTAAGAAATTCATATATATCAGGAACCTGTGTTTGTACCGCAGAGTCCTGTTCTTCATGAGCTGACTTACTGCTATCAACATTTTTGTTGGAATTTTCTAATTCCAACTCTGGAGAGTTAAAAACTGTGTTCTGATCTGAAATATATTCTTTTTCTGCTGCTTCATCAGCTTTCTTTCCAATTCCTGGCAAAGACACCAATGACTCATCAGTCACATTCTGTTTAAGACCAGGGGAGGTGGATGGTGCCGCACGCCGTATTTTCACAATGAAATGATCATTGGATTTTTCCATTATGACAGCATGCATGGGTAGATTAGGATGGTACTGAAAGCCTGGAGCAACAGACCGGCTTGTCCATGACGAAGAACAACTTGATTTACTGCTTGAGTTATCAGACTCCAGAGCTAAGTGAATGTCTTGCTCCGATGCATCCTCTTCCTCAAGTAAGGCATCCTCACTAAAATGTGCACTAATAACTTCCTCTGGAGTTGAACTAGACAAAACTTCCGGTTTTAAGAAACTGAGATGACCATCCGACTTCAGAGGTGACGGGACTGTTAAAGAGACAGCAAGATCTTCAAGGAGTATGGAAGAAATGCAGGACTTACTCTTTTCTGAACTACATACATTATCTTTACTTAAAGCTGTGTTAGTAGACACTTCAAACATACAACTTTCATCTAACACATCAGGATGAACTGGCAATGAAAGCCCTGAAGATAGAGATGGACCTTTCTCAGATGATAATAATGACCAATTATCATCACTAATCATTTTAGGACATGGAGAAGCTACCCCTGAAACTAGCTCTTCTGTTGTACAAGTTGGAATAGATTCACACTTAAGACTCTCTAGAAGCTGTTTCTCTGGAGTCTTTAACTCCCACTCAGTTTTTTCAGTACAGTTAACACTGTTGTCCAAAAGATCAGAACCTTGCAACAAACTTTTAAATATTTCACCCATCTGTGCATCACTCACTAAATTAAAAGTTAGGCTAGATGCTTGCTGTTCAGTAAGAATCTCAAAACTGCGTTCTGGCTTTAAAGCTGCATGCTGAGATGTCTGTGTATCCTCTATGGTGCTGCCTTCATTTTTCCCTGGCTTCGAGGTGCTTTGACAGTTTAGTTCCAAAGAGTGCTCAGCAGACTGAGAGTTTTTAATACTATCAAAGTAAGTGTTGAAATTTTTTTTAACGTCATGCTTCACTGTGCTAAGGTTGGAGTTATTTTGGACTTGATGTTTTTCCTCCAATTTTTTACTTCCCAGCAAAGACTTACAATTCACAGAGTCTTCTGGTTTGGGCAATTTTTCTCTCAGCAGTTTTTTGTTGGAATTATCCACATTCCTCTTCTGTGAATTTGAATAATGTCTTTTGTCTTTACATGTTTTTTCAGGTTTTCCTTCATCACTGTCACTTCCAAAGTTTATGGAATCACAAAACTTTACCAAGATTTTCTTAAGCTTTGCAAACAAATAATCAAGTTGCTCATCTACAAACTTCCACAATTTTTTTTTCATATCTGGTAGCTGCTGTTCAAATAAGCGATCAACTATGCCATTCTTCTTAACTTGCTTAAGCTTAGATTCTATAACATCACAGAGATTCTTCTGTAAAGTAGTCACTGACTTAGAGATCTTGGAGAAGTCAAGATGTTTAATTAGTGATGTGAAACTCAAAATTGCTGAGTCAACAATTCTATGAAATTGTATCAATGAAAATTTTACCTTGAACTTCATATAATTTTTCCTCACATGTTTTCTTATCATTCGCAACATATGCATAATTTCTCGGACAGAAGAGGGTGTAACAATAATTGAAACTATCTTTTCCAAGCTGGAAGTACTCATTGTTTTATCTTTCCTCTCTGTTTTTGAAGATCTGTTAGATTCATTCGGCCTTTTATTCCATTTGCTACTGGTCTGGTGGATTTTTACAGATGTTTTCCTATGCTCTATATCCAAACGCATGGCATTTTTCCTCCTTCCTGGGCTAGTTTTTGTGTTCTGCACTTCCGCAGCAGCTTTAGGTTTGGCAGTTCTCTCCATATTTTTTTGTGGCTTAGGGTTTTCATTGTCACTTATAATTTCTCCTTCTTCTAATTCATCTAAAGATGAATTCTTACAGGAGGCTTCCTCTGTACATCTGTCAAATTTAAGAATTGGCTTTTGATTTTCTTTATTGAGATCAGACTGACTCTTAGAGGTACAATGAGAATTTGGTGAAATCGCATCTGTGGAAGAGAAAAGTATATTAAAGTCACAGAGTCATTAAGTCAATCATTTTACAGTTCCATCTTAAATACAAGAAAAAATCAAATGCTGAGGCAATTCATTATTTTAATAGTCTTCTTTTAAACAGCAGAATATTAATACCTAATATTCCTCTTCATGCTTTCTTTAGGTACTCGGAATCGAACCCAGTGACACTTTACCACTGAACTACATCCCCAGGCCTTTTTCATTTTTTAGTTTAAGATAGGGTCTCACTAAGTTGCTGAGGCTGGCCTTGAACTGGTGATTCTCCTGTCTCTGCTTCTCAAGTTGCTGGGATGACAGGCATGAGCCACTGCACTCAGCTGTACTTACTCATTTCATTTGGCTTTTACTGTTTTATGAAAGAGCTTAGAAGAGGGTGGGACAGTAGCTTAGTAGTTAGAATGTATGCTTACCATGTGGTGAAGCTTAAAGTTTAATCACCAGCAATGCAAAAACCAAAAAACAAAACAAAAATTTTCAGGTGTCCGACAAGTGCAGAGTTTGGTCAGTTGGATTATTTTTCCTTCATTTTAGCAGCATCACCTACTCTATGCATCTGATGATGACTTCTGAACTGCAAAATTATATCTGAAGGCTGGGCTGAGGATGTAGATCAGTGGTAGAATGTGTGACTAGCATGTTCAAACCCCAGCATCAATAAACACACACACATGAAAATGACTAAAGAATATTTGAAACAATCTATTTAATTGCTTAGTTTTTGTATAAAGGTTTAATTAAGAATTAAAAGAGCTGGGGACATCACCCAGTCAAGAGTATATGCTTATTAGCCAATGCAAGGTCCTGGGTTTAATCCCCAGTGCAAGGAAAAATAAAAATCAAGAATTATCTTCAGTTAGACTAAAGACTCAATGTACACTACTAGTTAGCAAAGAGGTCTGAATAATGTTACTCTATTATCAAAAAAGAAAAAGCATCAACTTATCTTGCTTATGTAATTTACATTATCAAAAAAGATGAGTTGTGGAAGACAACACAAGTGAACTATTACCTTTATGAATGTTATTATACAATGGAACATGAGATGGGCTTTCCATTCTAAGAACTTTTGCTACAGGTCTCACTGGACTATTCAGAGGACTGATGGCTTCTGGAATAGGTCTCAGGTGATTAAGGTCAATGCTCAAAACTGAATTCTCATCATCATGACATATTGAGTTCGTTTCCCCAATTTCCATTCTGTTGTCCATTAATTCAATCTGCTGAAAGGAAGATGCTAAAGTCTCTTTAGGTAAGCAAGGCTCCAAATGACAAGATTTACTCTCAACCAGAGGTATATCTACAAGAGAAGGCTCAAATTTGTGGTTGTCATGTTCTGAGTAGACTACAGGTGAAATGCCAGTTCCTTCAACTGAAGATGGCAGCTGCGTTTCACTTGTTTCAGTCACTTTAGTTAAAGGAGCCTCTTTCACCTCCATACTCTCAGAAATACAAGAATTCACACCCTCTTGTCTTTTGGTATCCAATTCCAGGACAAAGTTTTGAGAAACATCTATTTGTAATACATCCATTATCACAGAGGCTTCTGCCCTTGTACTGTCAATAGTCTCTCCCATTTCTGTTGATGGAAACAAAGACTCTGTTTGTTCCATTTGCACAGGTGTTGAGAAGGAAGTCTCTGTACAACGAATGGGCATTTCGCAAGGCATAGTATTCTCAACAGATTTAACCGGCAAACTATTTTCTTCTTCTGGTTTGCTTTCTGGAATAATGATCCTGAATTCAGACACTGCTGGAAGAGCATCCTTTGGTTCCAGTAACTTTGATTTGTTTTCCTCTCTGATATGTTCACTGACAAAAGGCACACCTGTCGCTGTTTCAGACTGTACCGAGGACTCTAAATCACATCCACCACTGGACTTGGGAGCATCTATTATTTTATACTGATTATCCTGAGAAACATGCTGTTTTTTTGCAGGAGAAAGAGTTAAGTTCAATTTTTCCATAAAACTTAACTTTAAGTCTTTGTTTTTGGTTTCATTTTGACCATTCTCACCTTTTGCTGAAAACTCTTTATTATCTGTTCCTTCAGAAACTTTGCCAACAGAGACTTCGCCTTGATCATACTTTGGCTCATTCTCTCTCTTTAAATCAGTAGAGGTTTTCTTAGTTTCTTTATTAGTTTGCAGATGTTCTGAAGGTGATTTTTTGTCACTTCTCATATGCCTATTCTCTTTGTTTTCTCGTTCTCTTTTCCTCTTATCTTCAGTTCTGTGCCTTTCAGGTTTTAAAGGTGTATTTTCCCTGTGGTGCATAGCATCAGCTTCCTTGGAGTCCATGTGTTTGTGAGTTCTACTGCTTGAAAGAGAAGATGAACATCTCCCATCTTGAAAACCATGACTGTTTACCCACCTGTCTCTTTTACAGTCCTCCCATCCTCTTCTCTCTTCCAGATGATATTTACTGGAATTATGAGAAGATTTGATTTCATTCTTAGAATGGGGAGGTGGTGCACGTTCAGATCTTCTCCAATGATCCTGTTCTTTTCCTGCTGATTTAAGTTTGGGATCAACTTTTCTTTCCTCTTTGTCCTGTGATTTAAGTTCTTTTCTATTTGTATTTTGTGACCTTTCACTTTGTTTTTCTAGTTTTTTATCATTTTGAGATTCAACTCGAGCATGTGACCTTTCTCTAGAGGTCTCCTTCTCCCAAGAAGAGCTGCTGCGTTCACTCCTGTAATCCGAATCTGTGTTACTTTTGAAATTTGAATTTTTGTTCTCAGCCTTTTGTTCACCTTTACCATGTTTCTCGGGACGTCCTTGAAGCCTTGGGCTAGTTTCTGCATTCCTTGGTTCACCATCACCACAGCTATTACTTAAATCTTTTCGTGTTCTATCAGTTCCTCTACTATACTGGCTGTGTCTAGTATCTTTTCTCCCTCTTCTGTTATCCTCGCTTGTGCTACCTTCACCAACCTGATAATGGGTACGTGACCAGATTCCATTGGTACAGTGCTTCTCAATGGATGCAGGCAAATGTGAAGTGTTCTTTTTTTCAGAATGTGAATTTCCTTCCTTTTCCAGGTTTGGCAGTGACGTATTATGATGTACATCTTTCGGCACATCATTTTTAACTCTGTGATCAGTCTTTGAACAATAATCCAAATGAGGAGATCTGGATCTAAGATCTTTTGTTTTAACTGCATCTGATGTCCTTGGAGTTTTATGATTATTTCGAAAGTGCGGAAACTCAGACAATCTATTGAAAAAAAGAAATTAACAACAAAAAAGCAAAGTTAGTTGAGATTTAATAATCTTCCAAATGTTACTCACATGTGCTGTAGCCTGATTGAAACAGAAGGAAAAATAGAAAAGGAAAATAGAAGGAAATCTGGAAAGCAGATATGATCAAAGCAAACCTTATAGAATGCTCTATAATTGTCTATTTTGAACACAATTCCATAGTAAGTCACAGCATCAACAGTCATCTTAAAATGGTTCACACTACATTGTGATTCTTTTCTTAGGAGAATGACATGTACTGACTATTAAAAGTAAGTTTAAGCATTAAGGTTTATATTAGTGTTTCGGAACACAGGTAATTTTTCTAGCAATAAAGATAGCTCACTGTAGTTTTTGTAATAAGTTTATCTTCTTGAACTTCCATAACAGTGACTTTTCAAAATTCACATTTAGGCTAAGTGTGGTGTTGCATACCTATCATCCCAATTACTAGGGAGGCTAAGGCAGGAGGATAAGTTCAGGTCAGACTTGGGAACTTAGTGAGAACCTGTCACAAAAAATGAAGACTAATGATGGGGCTCAGTGGTAGAATGCCACTGGGTTTAAAGTCTAGTAAGGCAAAACAAACAAAAAAAGATGGGGGTTGGATGTGGTAATTTTTGCAACAGTATGATGCCCATATTTATGCTTCAGAAGGTATCCAATGGCTGTAATACCAAGAAGAGACAAACCAGAGGTACGAGAGTACAAATGGATGCACAGATACCAGCAGAAAGATTACTATCAGTTCAAATGGGAATAGAGTGGAGGAACAACTGTAGAAACTATAGAATAAGAGATCTGCAAGATCAAAAAGTCATAAACATCAACAGAATGTGGTATCAATCTGGATTGGGGGAATGATCGAGAGTTAAGTATCAATGATGACTCCTATGGTGAATGACTATGTGTCCCAGCTTGCTGAGCAAACTTGGTATATAATTACCGACAACTATTCCTTCTACTCTCATGAATATTCTACTATAGACAACAAATTAAATGGTGAGGGCTGGGGTTGTGGCTCAGTGGTAGAGCGCTTGCCTAGCTTGTGTGAGGCATTGGGTTCAATTCTCAGCACCACATATAAATAAATGAATAAAAGGCCCCTCAACATCTAAAAAAAATTTAATTAAAAAAAAATTTAAACAGTAACCCAACTCTACTCTCTAGTTTACACTAATCAAATAAATGACAGGACAATTCACTAAGCTAAGAAACAATGAAAACATTTTAATGATAAATCATTTTTGGATGAGGTTCATTTAAAAAATCCAAGACACTTATATGCAGATATGAAGTAGGCATATACATATAAATGAAACTGATCTAGCATGGGTGAGGCTATCTTATTAAGAAAATACCGGGGCTGGGGTTGTGGCTCAGTGGTAGAGCACTTGCTTAGCACATGTAAGGCACTGGGCTCGATTCGCAGCACCACATAAATAAATAAAGGCATTGTGGCCATCTACAACTAAAAATATATTTAAAAAAAAAAAAAAGAAAAGAAAATACCAAGAGAGTTGGGCACAGTATATAGGAATTATAATTCCTATAATTCCAGCAACTTGGGAGGCTAAGGCAGGAGGCCAGCCTCAGCAACCTAGCAAGGCCCTAAGCAACCCATCTTAAAATAAAAAATGACAAAGGGCTAGAGATGTGACTTAATGGTAAAGCACTCCTGTAACAAAAAATTAAAAATAAAATACTGATAGTTAAATAAAAGGACATAGGCTTGAGCTTTGAGGAACTCAAGCTACAACTAATTACAGGAAGAAAACTCACTAAAACCAAAATGAGAGACTATTTCAAGAAGGGAGGTGGGTCAACTGTGTCAAACAATGTACAAAGGGGCAAGTTAAATGGAAGTCAAAACTATTTGATGGATTTAGTGGAGGTTAATATTGACCAAAAAGACAGCTACTTTGGTAGACCAATGGAGGCAGAAGTGAGAGTGGAGTGGGCTCAAGAGTGAGTAGAAAGAGAACAAATGGAAACAGCCAGTTTAGACAACTTTTTCAGATGTTTGGCTATGAAAGGGAGGAAAGGCACAAACTTCTCTGCAGCAGAGATTGTCCCCAACTAAAGAAAAGAGAGTGAGCAAAATAGAGAAGAGCCACTGAAGAGAGAAAAGAATACATAATAGAGACTCAGTTTAAGGGTTATTTATTAACATGCACACATCTCTTTTTGTGTATGTGCTAGAGGATTGAACCCAGGACCTCATACATGTGCTCTACCACTGAACTACCCCCACCCCAAATCCCTGCTCTCTCAATAGTTTAGTGGGATCCAGAAGGACCCATAAACGCAATCTTCTTAGGGATGAAGAGTATTAGAATAAGATCCCAGGTGTTTTAGAAAATGGAATATACTCAGGAAGGTATGTGGCAATGTTCTATAAATAATATGATACATGTATATCATTATGACAATAAATCATTAACATATTAGTTACTACTCTCACTAAATATAATAAAATATGTATTTTCATTTTTCTACTGAAAGTCAAAACTATTCTGCATATTAATACCCATGTATTTTAAAACATATACATCCCTGAGTTATACCTTTGGTGAAGATTATTTATTTCTTCATCTTTGCGGTTTATTTCCACTCTGGCAGTTTTGATAAGTGCTGAAATATTCTTCTTAAGAGACTGGTTTTCATTTTTTAAGCTGAAGTTCTGAAATATATTTAATAAAATATATTAATAAAATACATATCTACAGGATTATTAATAATACACTTATATTAGTTAGCAATTATTGAATGCTAACCATGCCAGGCATGGGACATTGTTTTATCTTATGTAATTCTCAAAAAAAAAAAAAAAAAAAGTCCTGTGAGAATTATTAAATTACTATAATCCCCATTATATAGTCAGGGAACTAAGAGTCAGAGAAGATATCTAGCACCAGAAAAGCCCACTTACAACAGGGTTCAAAATATAAAAACAATAAACATCAGGAAGAAATTTTTCTGTATGAGTCACTCTCTTGAAAATAAAAAACCAAAATTGATAAGAATTTTATTATATTTAACAACTCAAGTTAAACCTGAAACTACCAATTAGTTCTTAGATAAACAAAGAACAAAATCTAGAGCTGACCAGTTCATTCAGGGAAAAAGAAACAGAAGAGAACTAATTTTACCAAAACATAAAATCAGAATAGGACATCAAATTCTTAATTTGTTTCAGTACAACCACAAAATGGGTCATTTTGGCAAAAACTATGAAGGCATCATCACCATTTTTCCACAAAAACCATTCTAAATCTTTAATCTTCAAAACCATATTGTTTTAGGGGCTGGGGCTAGGCTCAGTGGTAGAGTGCTTGCCTAGCACATGTGAGGCACTGGGTTCGATCCTCAGCACCACATATGAATAAATTATTATGTCCACTTACAAAAAAAAATAATTTTAAACCACCTACCATTTCTATAAATGTTATAATTTATTAATTGTTCCAACAGATTTTTTGTATTGATGTCACTTTAATAATTAAAACAGCTTTAATTTCAGCAAATCAAGAAATGTCAAGGGTGGGATGTGTAGCTCAGTAATAGAGCACGTGTTTGGGATGTGCCAGGCCCTGGGTTCAATCTCCAGCAGAAAGAGAAATCAAACCTCCTTCATAAACTGCCAACACTTCAATTTCTATTTATAACAATAACAACAACAAAAAAGTAGGGTTGGGGTGTATCTCACTGGTAAAGTGCTTGCCCAGCATAATGAGACCCTGGTTTGATCCCCAGTAAAACCAAAACCAAAACCCAAAACAAAAACAAAACCCCAGCTTCTTTTTATAAACTACCAACATTTGAGCATAATATTTATTTGTAACAACAACAAAAACTACACTTTTTCGGAAGAAACCGGGTTTCACTTTGTTTCCCAGTCTGCCGGGTGTGGTGGCGCATCCCTATAATCCCCGCAGCTCGGGAGGCTGAGGCAGGAGGACTGCAGGTTCAAAGCCAGCCTCAGGACAGGCAAGGTGCTAAGCAACTCAGTGAGACCCTGTCTCTAAATAAAATACAAAATAGGGCTCAGGTTGAGTGCCCCTGAGTTCTATCCCCAGTTCCAAAAAAAAACAATGTTTCCCAGTCTGACCCTGAAACGGGTTTGAGTGAACCTCCTGCCTCAGCCTCCTTAGTAGCTGGGACTGCTGGCACCATGCAATATTGGCCAAGCTGGAAATATTACGTTCTTTTTAAAATTTTTCGATCCTGGGGATTGAACCAAGGTATTTTAAAGTTTTGATTTAAAAAGTTAACAAGGCAAAAATAAAATATTCATTATAATCCTACCTGTGTCTGTATTTCCTTAAACTTTTTCATCAGCTCTTTCATCTGCAGCTGACATTTTCCATATTCTACCTGCAACTGTAAAATATAAAAGATTAATTTAAGCATCGTATTAAAGTATTTTCTTAGCTTAAACGACATTTCAAAATATTTCAAATTTTGCAAACCAATCTACAAAGAGGACTATGTCTACTAAAAAATATTTAATAAGGGCTGGGGTGGTAGCTCAGTCGTAGAATGCTTGCCTAGCATGTGTGAGACACTGGGTTTGATTCTCAGCACCATGTATAAATGAATAAAATAAAGGTCCAACAACAACTTAAAAAAAAAAAAAGAAAGAAAGAAGAAAAAAACAGTAAGTATTTAATAAGATATTAGTTTGTAAAGTTTGGTCTACCAATAATTAATTTTTTAAAAATTTCACATTCAACCTTCATTTAAGTCTCAGGACATGTTATGCAGTATACAACATAACAGTACAAATCATGAAAAACTAAAAATGTTACATTACACAGATAGCCTGCTGAGTTAGGTTTTATATATTGAGACACTGAAATGTTACCAAGCAAAATTGCAACTAAATTTAGACAAGTATTCAGAAAGCATTCCTTTAAAAAGCAGGTTTGAAGGCAGAAACTGACTTAAATATTCTTTTAATCTAAGAATTAATTCCTAAACACAAAATATTTAATCAGTACTAAGCTGCTGCCTGCTCTTTGGGAGCTACTAGAGTAAGTAACTGTATTTAATAATTGTGGCAATTCATACGTCATTGTACGTTGCCTCTTTTGCACTTCCTTCTTCAGTCAGGATCTCTTCATATAAATCCAAACAATTTCTGGATGGCACACAGGATTTGGAAGTGCTGTCTAAAACAAACAAAAAACTCTTTATGTCAAAATATTAGGTTTTTGATGTTGTGCCTACCTCTATATTTCTCTTCTCCTATATTTCATCCGAATCTATACTGATTTCACAGATGACAGCTAGAATACTGATTTACCTAAAATCAAGAGTGATAATCACATTTGTTCAAAACTCTGAGAGATCAAATATGGAAACGTTTTCTAATTAGGTAGGCCCCAGACTCTCTACATATCATTCTTATTGATACATATGAAAATATTTATTAACAAGACTTTTCAAAAGTTCTAACATCTTGCAACCAGTGATAGGAATGAGCAATAATATGTAGACAACAGTACCAGTGGCATTTCAATGGTACAAAATACAAGGTTCATTTAAATCTGAGACCTGATTGATTGACAAAACTGTATTCTAATTTGCTTTACTGATCAAGCTTTAGGGAATAAGAAAATGACCTGAGTGTAATCATTTCAAAGAATGGGCAAATTTAGAAACTATTAGGTTATTAGGAATTGCTAACAAAAAGAACAAACATAACAAAATGAGACTACTTCATGGAATTTACATACCAGAAACAGCACTGTCCAATCCAGCATATATGTCCAATGAGCCTTCATCATTATTTTTAAGAGGAGAAGCTGAAAGAACAGCAAAGACTAGTTAAAATTGACTTTATGGATTGAGTTTTTTTTTGTTTTTTTTTTTTCTTCATTCCTGCTGTGTGGACCAGGAAAAGAGTTTTTTATTTTGCTCCCCAAAAGACAAGCTTTTCTATATACTTATAAACAGGAAGATTTTGGCATGGAGATTTATAACTTAACTACTTTCAATTTTAAAAATTAACTTTCAAATATATACTGAGAAGGTTTTAATTTCAATAATAATAGACTGGTTTCTATCAGACCAATCCTCCTCAGATAACAACTACAAATGCTAAACCAAATATTAAAAGCTATCTGAAGAGTCAGAGAACAGTTCAAAGCAGGCAAAAACTGAGAATGTGTCAGACCCTAAATTTCACTTACAGGGGTTGTGGGGACAGGAAGACATATCTGAAAGAAGACTGTATGAGTTTCCCACCTCCCTTTTATTCCTGCTTTTTTTGGACAGGTCCATGTTGCTCTAGTTACAGCTACACTAAGCACTGAAAAAATAGATGGAAACCTCTAATCTTTTTCTTTTTTTGTTACCATGGATTGAACCCAGGGGTGCTTAACCACTAACCCACATACCAGCCTGTTTTATTTTTTATTTTGAGACAGGGTCTTACTAAGTTGCTTAGGGCCTCACTAAGTTGCTGATGCTGCCTTTGAACTTGTGATCCTCCTGCCTCAGCCTCTGGAGCAGCTGGGATTACAGGTAAGAACCACCACACTCAGCTGAAACTTCCAGTCTTAATGGCTTGAGGAACCAAAGAAAGACTTTTGAGTTGACAACACAAATTAGAAGCAAGAGGAGAAGTCCAGAGAGACAAGGAGGGGTTTCTCCAAATTCTGCCCCAAATATTTGTGCAACCTCCACAAAGGGCAGAACTCCAAAAAGATAACTAAAGCTACACTATCTGAACAGAGATTTTAGTTGCTGTCCACCACAAGGGAGACAAAAGTTTAAGTTCAGCTAAATTAAACATGCTAAATACAAAAGAGCAGTAATACTTTAGAGGAATAAAACAGAAACCAGTGTATGTACCGTATCATTCATGATGTCACAAATACAATCCAAAATTACTACATAGAAAAATCTCAGCAGAGAAATAGAAACAAAAGGAACCAATCTAAAACTGGTAACAGCATATTTAAAAAAAAAATTTACTGGATGTACTTGATAAAAGAGCCACTGAACTAAGTAAATCAACAGAAATTACCCAATCTGTAGAAAGAGAGCAAAAGAGAGAGGGGGAAGGAGAGAATCTTAGTGATCTACAGGATAACATCAAAAGTTCTCATATAATGTCTATCTGGAGTCATCAAGGAAATGGAGAATGACGGTAGAATGACGGTAAAATGACTTACTGGGATGCTAAAGTATGCTGGATGGACCAGCAAGGTAAATGACTGAACAATTGAGTAAATATACAAGTGTAATTTTTCCTCTTAATTTCTTAGTTCTTAATTCATTAAGATGCATAGGACTATTTAAAGTAAAAATTATAACAAGGATTATTTAAAGTAAAAATTACAGCATTGCATTGTGCGACTTACAACTACTATAAAATAAAGAGCAAGATAGAGGGATAGCCAGGAGCAGTGGCACATGCCTGTAATCCCAGTGGCTTGGGAGGCTGACCCAGGAGGATCAAGAGTTCAAACCCAGCCTCAGCAACAGTGAGGTGCTAAGCAACTCAGTGAGACCTTGTCTCTAAATTAAAGATAAAACAGGGCTGGGGATGTGGCTCAGTGGTTGAGTCCCTCTGGGTTCAATCCCCAGAACTCCCCCAAAAAGAGGATTAATCCAACTCTAAATATGAAAGACACGTTTTATGTGAAAAGGTACAATTCTAATACATAGAATAGAAAATGTTAAAGATGTATCATACAATCCTTTGAATAACCACTGAAAATAATGCAAAGAAGTATAACCACAAAGATCACATATAAATTAAAATGGAATTTTAAAATATACTCAGCATACTGGAGCTGACAGTATTTTTTAAATGTATGGATTAGGAATGGAACTCAGTGGTAGAGTGCTTGCCAGCATGCACAAGACCTTGGGTTCAATCACTAGCACTGCAAAAAGAAGGAAAAAGAGAAGTATAAGCAAGGATAGGAACTTGAGAATAATACACAGAAATGAAAAGCACTGTATCAAGCAAATGAGATTAACCATGTAGTTCTGTCCTTCAAAATTTTAATAAGATTGTAGATGTGATAAAACTTATTTTGTGGTGCTGGGGATTGAACACAGGACCTCACGAATGCTAGGCAAGCATTCCACTACTGAGCCATATCCCCAGCCCAGATGTGATAAAATTTAATCATCTGTGAATGTAGATGAAAGACAAAGGTGTTTATTATATTATACTTTCAATTTTTCTGTTGGTTTAAAATATTTTTTTAAAAATTATAAGAACTGCAACTCGAAACTACATCAGCAAAAATAAAAAAGTTACACTGAACAATATTATACAGATTGGTTATGATGGCCATATTTGATATGAGCCCTTCCATATCTATGAATAATAATTTTTTTATGGTGCCAGTGACTGAACCTATCATTGGCATGATAGGCAAGGGTTCTATCATGAGCTACATCCCCAGCCCTATAAATTTTTAAAAACATTCCAAGTAGAATTCTACCAAACACATAACTGTCTTTTCATTATAGCAATTATAATGCTCATCAATAATATGTATCTATGTTCTATAAAAAATTTAATGTGGTCACAGCATAACTATAAGTAAAAAAATTAAATAATAATGTTATATCAGGATTTGGAAGTTTATCTTCTGCATATTATCTAAAATATTTTAATTTAGTGCAGGAGATACAGCTCAGTGACAGAGCACTTATATAGTATATATGTGAGGCCTTTGGTTTTATTCCTAGCTTATTTTACTACTGGGTCTTGCTTTACTCTTGTTCAAACTAACCATTCATTATGACTATTGTTTTTTTTCCTGAAAAACATTAAATAAGGATAAATGCGTTTACTGAAAATACTAACTACAAGAGTAACGAATACTTATTTTGGGTGTCAATAGCAGTTATTACCATTCAAACTGGCAAAACTGTTAACTTGATTACATTTTGAAGCTAGAAAGGATATAATAAAAATATTAGTTGGATGTTGTGGTGCACACCTATAGTCCCAGCTACTCAAGGGCTGAGGCAGGAAGATAACCCAGGCCTTAAATGCTAGAGAACACAGCACACCCCATTTCAGGGGGGGAAAAAAAGAGCTGGGGATATAGGATATAGCTCAGTGCTACGGTGCTTAGTATTATGTGTGAAGCCCTGGGTTTGATTCTCAGGACAATAAAAATGAAACAAAAAAAGGTTCAAATTTACTAAGTACTCCTTATGATCGAGGCATTTTATTGTATTAATTTACTTATGTGCAGGGAGAAAAGCATGATAATGGCAATTTCCCATGAGAGTAAGTAAATGATTTTGTAATTTAAAAAATGAGGCTGAGGTGTTGCTCAGTGATAGTGCATGTGCTTAGCATACACAAGACCCTGATTCAACAGCCAGCACCAAAAATTTTAAAAATAAGTAAAAGTCAATTTAGAAAGACAATGAAAAGTAACCTTACCAGAGAAGACATCAAATAAACTTGTTCCATCACCATTGTCATCATCTGCTGCCATGATCCTATTTCCTTTTGAGAGTTGCCATCTAAGGTATTAAATATAAAGATTTTCCACTGTTAAACTTCAACCTCACAATTCAGAAAATAAACTTAGCTTCAAGTGAAAAAGTTGCTTTTAAATTTGGAAATACTAATAAGTTAACTCTCTAACATACTAAAAACCAGACTCATGATAATCAAAAATATGCCTAGTCAGGAGCGGTGGCACACACTTGTGGATCCTACCTATATGGGAGGCTGTGGGAGGAGGATTGCCAGTTTGTGGCCAGCTTACATTCTGAAGCTAGAAAGTATACAATAAAAAGATCAGTTGGATACTGTGGTGCACACCTATAATTCAAACTTAGTGAAACCATGTCTCAAAATAAAAAACTAAAAAGGGCTGAGGATGAAGCTCAGTGGTAAAGCACACCTGAGTTCAAAAAGACATTGTCTGGGTCAAAGTCAAAACTATAAAAATAAAGTTTTAAAAGTGTTAATAAAGGGTTGGGGATATAGCTCAGTATGGTGCTTGCCTAGCAAATACTAAAGTCCTGGGTTTGATCCCCAGCACCACCACCACCAAAAAAAAAGTGTTAATAAGGCTAAACCACCCACAAAGTAAATGATACTAAGTTTATAAAACAGATCAAAGTACACTAACACATCCAAGGCCTTGGGTTTAGTCTTCAACAATGCAGGAAAAAGAATCCACAAAATACAAATTTAATTTTTGCACTAAAATAAGGACCACCACCATTATCACCAAACACACGCACACATTAATATTAACAAGAAGGGTTGGGGATGTAGCTTAGTGGTAGAGTACTTGCCTAGCTTAAATGATGCTCTGGGTTCAATCCTTAGTATCACAAAAACAACGCACATATACATACTTGCATACAATCCCTTAGATCCAATGCTAAAGAATGGGCAAAAAACATTAAAAAGGAAGAAAAAAAACTTTTAGAACTAAAAGATATTTAACTTCAATAATAATGGAGGGAATGCAAATTAAGACAATGAGATATCATGTACAGAAAAGCATTGGTGTAGTCAGGCCCAACTATTTGGCTTACAAAGGCCCTAGGCTGCAGTCTACAAATTTGGATTTCATGAGTTCCTACTATTCCCAGAACAGATAAAAAGTGGCTTACTGTGGCTGAACTGTTCACACAAACAATATGGTTTATGCTGAATACTTGCTTTCTTTCTAGAAGTTTAAAACTTTGGGAAGTGCCAGGTGGAGGCATTTCATAAGACCAGACCCAATAAAAAACCCTTCATAAATGAGGTCAGGGTTTTAACCAGTCCACCATATAAGGAGATAGTGAAAAGACATCATATTTAAACAATCAGGTCCTCACCAGAGACCAAGTCTGATCTTGAACTTCTCAGCCTCCACAACTATGATTAGTAAATGTTTGTTGTTTATAAGACAATCAGAGTATGGCATTTTGTTAGAGCCGCCTGATCAAATTAAGATAAAGAGCTCAAATCATAAGTATACAGCAATATGATTTTTAACAAACCGAATGGAGCCACATAACTACCACTCAGATCAAGAAACAGATTATTTTCAGCACCCTAGAAACCCTCCTCATGTCCCCTGATAGCCACTATTCATTCCCAAATGTTGAAAGATGTACAAAGAACAAAAGCATACACATTGCTGGTAACTTGCTTTGTAGAAGTAGTACCTGCATATCTATGGAGGAGGAAGGAATACCTGTGAGGATGTGTAGATTTTGAATGAGAACACCATTAGCAAAACTTTGAAAGAAAGCTTGAGTAGGATATACATGTAGAATTGTAAATAAAATAGCTTGGTTGGAATGGACCTCAGATAGAACAGGATTGAGAGACAGACTCAAATTCATTAATGTCAAACAGAAGATACTAAGCATCAGAACAAGAAATCTGGGCTTGATCTTTTAGAGGACAGGTGAAGGGAGAATCTGTTCTTTACATTTTCCACCTTCTAGAAGCTGCCTGCATTTCTTTGCTGGTGGTTTCTTCCTTCACCTTCAAAATCAATAGTGCCCCATCTTTTCTTTTCAACCTCAGCTTCTCATAGTCACCTTTTCTTTCTCTTTGTTTCTGTCATTCTATTGACTTTCCTAGCTCCTGCCCTTCTGAGTCCTTCTTATATGGATTTGGTAAGCACACTGGGACTACTGGGATTATCCAGAATGCTCCCCACTTCAAAATCCTTAGTTACATCTGCAAAGTCTCTTGCCATTTTAAGATAATATATTTACAGATATCCAGGATTAGGAAATGGGCATCTTTGGGGGTCATTATTTGGCCAATCACACTAAAGAACTGATTTTTAAAATTTAGTTTAATAGCCACATGTGAATCGAAGATACTACATAGGATAACAGACCATGGACTACCTGAAGGCAGTGATCAAGTTTTATAAATCTCTGTATTCCTAATACTAATATACATACATGAACAAGTTTACTAAACAAGGAAAGACGAACCCAGCCAAAATATATGTCTAAGTCCATTAACTGAAGCTCATTCTTTATTCTTAAGAAAATCCCACTGGTGGGGAAAAAGGTACACTCGTACATTACTGGTGAGGCTGCAGATTGGTGCAACCACTATGGAGAGCAGTATGGAGATTCCTCAGAGAACTTGGAATGGAACCCCATTTGATCCAGCTATCCCACTCCTTGGTTTATACCCAAAGCACTTAAAATCAGCATACTACAGCCACATCAATGTTTATAGCAGATCAATTCACAATAGCTAAACACAACCATATCAATGTTTATAACAGATCAATTCACAATAGCTAAACTATGTAACCAACCTAGATGCCCTTCAACAGATGAATGGATAAAGAAAATGGTATATATATACAATGGAATATTACTCAGCCTTAAAGAATGAAATTATGGCATTTGCAGGTAAATGGATAGAACTAGAGAAAAGCATGCTAAGTGAAATAAGCCAATCTAGTCCTAACATTCACTATCCCAAAAAACCCAAATCCCAATAAGCCAATCCCAAAAAACCAAAGGCCGAATGTTTTATCTGATAAGCGGATGCTGACCCATAGTGGGGAGGAGGAGGTAGAGAAGAATGAAGGAACTTTGTATTGTGCAGAGGGGAGTGAGGAGAGGGATGGGACAGTAGGGATGGGAAGGAGGGTAGAATGAGACAAACATTATTACCCTATATATGCGTGATTACACTACTATTGAGAGACTCAGCACCACATACAGCCAGAGGAATGAGAAGTTATGCTCCATTTGTGTACAATGTGTCACAATGCATTCTACTGTCATTTATAGCCAATTAGAACAAATAAAAAGTGTATATGCAAAAGGAAAAAAAAAGAAAAAGAAAATCCCACTGGCTTCTCACAAACTCTACTTAATCTCATTTATCATGGAAAACTCACATCTAAAGGGTTTCACAGAATTGTGGTTATTTCAATTTCAATAACTATAAATGCCTTTTGAACACTTATAAAAATGTGTTTAAATTTCTTAAGGTTATAAACTATTAAACTATTGGACATCAATATCTTATTTTCTATAACTGCACAAGCACAAATTATCTCTTTGGGTTCAACTATTGGGCAAAAAAAAAAAAAAAAGGAAGGTAAAAAGAGCAAGTATCACCACAAAAAGTAGGGGTACTAGAATAGATTTATAGTCAGCCCTGTTGCCTCCTCCAAGGACCTGAAAACTAAAATACAAACCAATAGTCAGCAATAACATGGTAAATAACATTCCTGTAAGTAAAAATTTACTAAGTCCAAAACAAAGAGATCAACATCTACTCATGTCTCGAAATCTTTAATTCTTGAAGCAACACTAACATTTCCAAATAGCCTACTTTCGCTACCTTTGCAATATTTCTCCCATTTGTCCCCATTCTGGTCATTTCAATATTGGATTAATTCTCCTAAAGCAATACTACCCATATCACCTCCTCCTCAAAAATTCTCCATTACTTCCCATTATCTAGTGAATAAAGTCTAGACTTCTTACTTTGATATACACTGATGCCTATCCTTCTAGTCCTAACATTCACTATCTCAAAGTTTAAAAAAATCCATTTTATGTCCAATTAAATTTTGCTCCAGTTTACAAACACACTTACACTATCTCCAGATATCTCTTCCCCTTATCTACCTGAGTTCACAAGCAAGCACAAGATGTGAATACCCAGATTAGAATATGTGAAGGCAAGATTAAAATGTGAGTTTTTAAAAAGTCAGGAGACAGGGGGAGAGATTTATCTCAGTGGCAGAGAAGTTGCCTAGCATGCCTAGACTGAGCCCCAGGACTAGGGGGAATAAAAAAAAGTCGGGGTATTAAGACAGACGTCATTCAGTAGGGATTTGGGGAACAACTGAAGATTTCAAAGCAGGAGAACATGATCAACATGATCAAATAAATCAAATCTGTATTTCAAAAATTTAACTCTACCAAGAATATGGAAAATACTAGTGGCAAGATAGGGAAGGCTTATTGAAACAGTGCAAGAGATAGTAAGGGGTCATTCTAAATCATTTGCAGTGGAAATTAAGATGGAGGAACAGATCTGAGAGACTTAGTGGAAAGTACTTGAAAATGTCCACTGTTCCCTATTTCCAATTGCTCTTCCTGCCACAATCTGAACTACCTTTTCAAAATGCCAATTTGATTATGTTCCCACCTCTGCTTAAAACCTTTCAATACTTCCTGCTGATCTTAGGATATAATTTTGTCACAATTCTGTTTTCAAGACCTTGCATAACCTGGCCTCTAACCACCCTACTGATGTTACTTATGATTCCTCTCTATCCCCCAGCAATCTATGCTCTGATCATACTGGCTTTTAGTTCCTTAACATGTTATTTGTTCCCTCCCATCATGGGGATTCTACAGAGAGTACTCTTTGCTCAACACCCTATTTATTTAATGCTTTGATATTCTGGCCCTGCTAGGTTAGGCCCTTAGTAGTATTTTCTTGCATTCTTTCTCTACCTGACTTCTCACAGTTCACATTTACATTTCTGTGAGATTCCTGGAGAAATGTCCATCTCATCCACTAGACTGTAAGCTCCATGAAGACAAAGACCATCTCCATTCTCTTCACCATTATATCCCCAGCTCTCAGCACAGGATCCGGTGGATTGTTAAATAATAAAAGAATATTTGTTGAGTTAATTAAATTTCCAATTTTTTCAACTTTCTAAAGTTTCAAGCTTTGATAACAAGGTTGAAATCATACTTTAAATGGCAATGAAGAAACAAAGATGATATGATGAATTATCTGTACAACATCTAGATGAAGATGTCCAACGGAGGGCTTTTGTTGCACAAAAAAGAAAGCATGGTAGGTTGTTATGATTTGGAACTCATCAGCATCTTGGTAATAGCTGAGATTACGCTCTTGAAATCACAAAGGCAAGGGATTCTCCTAGAAAGAAAGGGAAGAGGGAGAAGAGAAAGAAGTATGTGCAGAATTATAGTATTTGGGGAAAAGAAACTTTTTTCACTTGCTCACCTTCTCCCATTTGAGGATCTCAATATACAGTGAGACTACTAATAGGAGTGGTGCACCTGTGAAAAGCACAGAGACAAAATTTTAAATCTGAGAACCATAATAATTGAAAGAGCTACTGGCTGCAAGTGTAGCTCACTTGCAAAGCACATATTTAGCATGTTCAAGATCTTGAACCCAATACTGGGTTCAATCCCCAGTATTGCAAGCTCAATTACTCATACATAACTGTTGGATTCAGATGTGGAAGCAAAGTAGATGAGAGAGGATCAACTAGTCTTCTGTGAAAGAACAATGCCTTAAAAAAGTGGTCTGAAGGAAGTTTTATTTTGTAAAAGATTGCAACAAACCAAGCCTTTGTAGAGGAAAACAAAAAAAGTCAGGGAATGGGAACAGTGTATTTTCAGGCTCCAAGCACGTGTGAGGGGCAAATACTAACAAAAGTTATTATATACTGCACATTTTTTTGTACTGAATATAGACTTATTTTGGTCATTATTCCCTAAACAAAGCAATAATGATTATTTACAAGGCATTTACATTGTATCAAGTATTTATGTAATCAAGAGATGACTTAAAAGTATACAGTGGGTGTCATATACTGCACAATTATTAGGAGCCAGGTACTGACTTAAATGCTCTAAATACATTATTGACTTGCCTTGAATCCTCCTTAATGTTATATGAGGCCCATATTATTATTTTCTCTCATTTTACTAAGGAAACAGACACAGATATTGAGAAATTTGCCCAAGGCAAACAGGTGTAAGTGTTTAGAATTAGACCCCAGGCTCGTCTCTAAAGCCAGATGACCAAAATCAAGATATTCTTATATATATTCTCCGATATACGTGTGTGTGTGTGTTACACACACACATAAAAGGAAATCATGTCTTGTTGTAAAATGTCAAGAAATGCAAGGAAAAAATAATTTGGGGAAGGGAAGTGGATAAGAGAATTCCTGTCTTAGTAGCCTCTGCCCTCTTCAAAGAAGTCTTGTGGGAGATGGGGGATGGGCCTTGAGAATTGGTGAAAGTTTTGGTGCTGCGAGTAAGAAAGATCAGGGGCAAGTCGAAAAGTCAAGAGTCAAAGTCAAATTGATCCTGAAACACAAATGCTGAGATTCCGCGAATTCTACATTCACATCTTAGTTACTGTGTGTCAGGAGTGGTTCTAGGTGCTGTACAGACCAAGATAAGTAACTTCCCTCGGTATAACAGTTTCGGGAACAACCAACATAAGTGATCACCTGACACTGGAAAAGCCATTTTTCCAGAGATTCCCACCCGAAAGCTTTTAAGAGTGTGTACCATAGCCAGATTGGATGGGGGGGAGGGGCGCGAAGAGTGGTCGAAAAAGCAATTCCTCCCAGCGTTCGCTCCCAACCCCCTCCTAGACTCTTTCCTGGGACAGTCCAGGGACAGCAGAGCGACGCAGACTGGGAGCCCAGAAGGTGCACCCAGGGGTTGGGGGAACGTGGCTACCTGCGGTCCCCAGACGTAAGGCGCGGCCCTTACTCCAACCACTCGGTCGTTGTAAATGGGCTTCCTCCGACTCTCTGTCTTCCTGAGTGCAGCCAGTCTCGGTTTTGGAGACTACCGCACCACTGAGCCTTTTCCCTGCAGCCCGGTTCAAAGCGGGTCCCCACGGCAACTTACCCGCCCTGCCCGGCCCAAGACAGCCCGGGTTCCCTTCTGGACGCCGAGTTCTCTTTGGCATCTCCACCAATACCGACGCGGAATCAGGACGCGGAGGCGGGACGGAGAGTCCAGAACCAATCAGATCAGACGCAAAGCACGTTCCGGCGCACACAACTAGTTCCCGCCTTTGGAAAGGGGGAAAAAAAACACGGTTGGCGCCAAACTCCTGTAATTTTCTGTGGGTCTTAAGGGAAAGGGGCGGGGCGTAAAGTGGTGTGGACAACGACGGGGCGGAGCGGGGCTTCACTACGGAAGGGGCGGGACCTGAGCGGAAACCGTGAAGGGTCTGGGGCGCTCTTTAATGAAAGGGAAAGTAAGTGCTCCGAAGGCTTGCTCAGTTATTGAGTCCTTCTATAAATTCTATTGATAATCAACTGCTAGACGTAGCGCTGGCTCAATAATGAATAAACTTGTTCCAGATGCTTTTCTAATGGTAGGCAGTTTTAACACAGGGAAACGTGGAGACGGCTATACTAGTTTAGCGGGGTGGGAGAAAGGAGAGTTTTTAGAAGGTAGAATACCTACCAAGTTGCCTTTTATAACCAGGAACCAGAGATGCTAGTAGGTCTGGCTTCAGGAGTGCAGCCTACCCACTGATTGGTGGGTTAGTAAAACAGCCGCTCTCCTCTACTTCATCCCCAGTCTCCTGATCTTGATCCTTACCGGTTTCCTCTTGTATGTTTTAGTCATAACAACGGTCATGTCAACTTACTACATATTTTTAAGTTTTTGAAAAGGCTCCCATTTCAGAAAGGGTGCGGTTTTCCTAGATTTTCCCTACTCGTTTTCGCTTTGGAAGAGAAGCTAGACAGTTACTCCAAGTAGGAGAGCCTGGGAAGGAATACAGAATGTGCAGGACAACCACAAGGTGTCCACTGTTGCTGGAGTAGAGTAGGAGATGATGTAGAGTAGGAGATGAGGGGTTGGAGGTGCAGCACGTTGGAGTCACGTGTTCAGTCCCATCACCAAAAAGAAGAAAATTAAGTTGGGGAGCCAATGTGATGGCCCGCATCTGTAGACCCAGCTACTACAGGCCAGCCAGAGCAACATAGACCCAGTCATTTGAAAAGAAATTGGGAGGTGGGGGGGAAGCATGCCAGCAATGCAGGAGGTTTCAGCTGGACAATTTCAAGGTCAAGGCCAACCTGGGCTACAGCAACATCCCCATCCACAAACAAAAATCACACACACACACACAATGGTAGAGCACATGGTTAATGTTTGCTGAGGCCCTGTGTTCAAATCCCCAGCACCAAAAAAGAAGTGAGATGTGAGGAGGCTGGCATGGGAGGCAGAACTCAGATATTGAAAGACTGTACATGCCAAGTTAATGTCAAAGAACTTGGATTTTTTTCATGGCCTTGCTGAGGACAGAACCCAGGACCTAGAATGGTTTATCACTGAGCTATGTTTCCAGTCCCATTTTAGCCTCTTACTTTTGAACCATGTAACAGTTCCACATATTCAGAGGTTGATTTAAATCAGAAAATCCACTAAAATGGAAAGTAAACTGAACATTTTAAACTATGTAAATTTTAAAAAATATAACTATCACAGGACTGCACGCTTTTGGGAAACAGGTAATGTGAAGGCTCCTCTTCAAACCCTGATGCTTGGAATCAGAAAGATTTCACACAAGTCCCTTGGCATAACAAATGAGCTTATTAGAAGGAATGGGAAAGAAGAAGAGAGGACATTCTCATGGAAGAGAGGGTCCTCTCAGACAGGAGAGAGACAGTATGTCTCTCCTGCACTCCAGTTTTATTGGGCTGGCCCAGGGAAGTCTCTAGAGGATTCCACCTAGGTCTACCTTTTGACTGTTGACTGACAACAGAATGATGTTAGACATTTTTTTGAGTCTCCACTGCCATGACAACTCTAGGTCACTGGCCCATGCTACCAATTTCAGTTGGAACCTATTCTTATAGATTTTGTGAATGGGGGGATTATTCTTATCTCCCTGAGTTCCAGGATCTGGTTGGGGTAAGTGTCAAATTTCCCCCACCCTCCTTCAGGGTAGCTTATGTTCTTATTGGCATTTTGGGAACTGTATTTCTCCTGCAGATGACAGGGAGTTTGCTGAGGAATGTAACATACTGTGAATGTAAGACAGGCAAGGACGCAGGTAAATTACTTTTTTTTCTTTTCTTTTTTTTTTTTTTTTGGTGGTGCTTGGGATTGAACCCAGGGCCTTGTGCTTGCCAAGTAAGCACTCTACAAACTGAGCTATAGCCCCAGCCCAGAAAATTACTTTTTAAAAGTGAAAGCACATGTGGATCAGCACAGTCGGCCCAGTTTATAGAATTATTCCCTTAACCTTACATTACTACCACTCACATCTGTCTGTCTCCTCATAACTACACAGAGAAAATAATTTTTTCAAGTAACATTTTACCAAAGTGTTCTGACTATACATAATTCATTTGGTGTATCCTGTGGACAAAAAAAGTGGAAGTGGTGGCTTACACCTTTAATCCCAGCTACTTGGAAGGCTGAGGCAGAAGGATTGAAAATTCAAGGCCAGCCAGGAACTTAGTGAAACCCTGTCTCACACTGAGAATCACTGGGGATGTAACTTAGTTATAGAGCTCTTTCCTAGAACATATAAGGCCCTGGGTTCAATCCCCAGCACTGCAAATGATCATAAAAAAAGAGAGCAAACACATTTTAATTTCCATCAAGTAAGTTTGTTGTTTGTAGTGATATGAATTTATAATTCTAAAATTGTACATATTGTAAAATTGAGAAATACATTGATTATTTGGGGAACCAGTGTTCTCATTGTGGGAAAAGAGAATACAAACATGGAATTAAGAAAAGAAAGTAAGAATTCTGTGGTATTACCTTAGAACAGTTATCAATATGAAGTTATACTTTGAATATGTCTAGGGAGGAAAAACTTTCTTTACCCTCTCAGGTTAAGGGCCTGTGGGCACCCAACTTAAACTAACAAAAGATTGATTAATAAGACAAAAGTCACAAATTTTTATTAATATTTATATGCATTGAAGTTCACAGAAAAGAAGTCAAACTCAAAGAAGGAATTATACTGGGAGTAGGGGCATATATACTCTTTAAAAAAAGGAAAGGTGGTCTAGGGTTGTAGCTGTGTGTTAGAGTGCTTGCCTAGCATGTGCAAGGCCCCAGTTCAATCCCCCACACCACAAAAATTACAATAAGAATAAATGAAAAAAAGAAATACGGGTTTGGGCTTCAAGGGATGACAAATTGTGGGCATGACTAGGAAATATATTAGGGAAAAATAATAGAAAATAAGAGCTATTTTAGAAAGGTCTGTTTATGAAAAGTCATTGCTAGAGACTAAATGTTTGTATTCTCCAACCCCACCACCAACATTCTCCTGCCCCAAGTTTGTATGTTGAATGTGGTGTTATTCAGAGGTAGCCCCTTTAAGAGCTAATTAGAGTTAGAGGAGAGAACTTTAGGAAAAGTCTAAATATTAGATTGTAAGAACAAAAAAATAGAAGTTAGGGATGGGGTGTAACTCAGTGGTAAAATGCTTGCTTATCAGATTATTGTGAATTTGTGGATAAAAATAATGTGAAGTAGCCGGGCATGGTGGCGCGCGCATGCCTGTAATCCAAGCGACTTGGGAGGCTGAGTCAGGAGGATCACGAGTTCAAAGCCAGCCTCAGCAACTTAGCGAGGCCCTAAGCAACTCAGTGAGACCCTGTCTCTAAATAAAATACAAAATAGGGCTGGGGATGTGGCTCAGTGGCTGAGTGTCCCTGAATTCAATCCCTGGTTCCAAAAAAAAAAAAATTAATAATAATGTGAAGTGACAAGCAACAACCACAGCAGATAACATTTTCCTGAGGGACCAGAAAATAGAAAAAGTATAAAATGGACAATTCTTTGACCATTGTTTGGTATGGTCACATTACCAAATCATGTGTAGCCTTAGAGAGTTTTTAAGGACAAAAATTATAGTACTCTTTTATATAAAAAATTAGACTTAGATTAGGTCATGAGGTGGGGTCCCTCATGATGGTATTAATGATCTATAAAAGAGAGAGAAGACAAGATCTCTCTCTCTCTCTCTCTGGCATGTGAAGATTCAACAAGAAGACCATGCTGAGCCATTGGTACCTTAAACTTAGACTTCCCAGCCTCCACAACCATGAGAAACAAAATGTTGTTTCAGTCACCCAGTCCATGGTATTCTGTTATGGCAGCCAAAACTCTGACATTTGTTTTGATACTGACTCCCCATCTCTGATGGTCAGAGTTGCTCTTCACTCCCTATATGAGGGATAGGGGAGCACTTTCCTCAAAGAGAAATTTATGCCCTACCTTCAGGCAGATAAGAGGTGAGCAGAGGACTATTCTTGCATTGTTGATTCTTAGTTTTTCTCGGCTCAAAAAAGAAAAAACAAAAAACTGGGAATGGTAGTGTGGAGGACAAACCCAGGGCCTGGTGCCTGCTAGGCAAATTCTCTACCACTGAGCTATATCTCCAGCCCCTAACTCACAATAATCTTTATGCCAAAGTGCCATATTTGGGGATGGAATGTTCTGATCCCCTTCAAATATATGTGTGTATTGTGTGTATGCATATATGTGCACATGCATGTGTGTGTATTTTCTCTGTTCACTTATAGAGCCAAGAAGCATTGACACCCTGATAACAATAAGCATTCCTAATATCCAGATTAAAAGAAACTTTGGAAATATAGATGATCCAGGGGTAGGGCAGTGGAGGGGATTAATCTTGGAATGCTTTATTGTACCAGAAAGTAAGAAAGCATTCAAAATGTAATGGTTACAAGTCCAAGTACTAATGAATAAGCCTAGAAAATGGAACTTTCTGAAACTATTTGCAGAATAAATAAGTAAATGAATTGGTACTATTTTTAAAGAGAGACAGTGTCTTGGTATGTTTCCCAGGCTGGCCCCAAACGCCTGGGCACAAGCACTCCTATTGCCTCAGCTTCCCCCGTGAATAGCTGGGAGTATAGATATATGCCTCCATGTACCAGCTTAAATTGGTCCATCTCTGTGGGAAAAGACGTAATTTTTTACCGGTTCCCCAAAGTAGTTGATAATCCAAAGAAAAAAGTGTACAGTCTTGCCAGGGCGTATGTGCCACTGTACTCACTTGTCCTATACCTTTCAGACCTGTATTAGATTTTTAAATATAAAGTTTCTACTTATTGCTGAATTATTGCTATGTGTGCTCAGCTTTATGCCTGGGTGGGTCAGATAGCACCTAATTTATTCTGGATATTTCAGGTCACCTAGTCACTTGATGTTCCATGGTCTCTAACAAGGCTTACATACCTTTGCTGCAAAACAGAAAATGATTCCTTTATTGAAGCTTTCTGGAGACTATGCAGTACATTTATTTGCTACAGTCTCTGAGTATCATCTAATTTGCTGGGATTTTGCACCACTCTTTCACTTCAATCAGAATTTGTTACAAATCTTCTTTCTCTGTTCCCCAGTAAAAACAGTCTTGCAAGTTGCTCATTGAAATGGAATAGACATCAAATGACCTCCATGATGCAGAAAGGCTTATCAAGCATTGTGCTTCTATTGTTTTGTTTTATGGTCATGGTGGTGGTAGTAGTTGTAGTTCAAGGGACAGCGACTTATCTTTCACTCTGGAAGTATTAGGCCTCCAGTAACAAATTATTTTTTGAAATCCGTTTCCTGGGGAGACAATTGTGAAAAGTGTTATACCAATATTATGAATGAGTTGGACAATATAGAAGAAGTGCTATATGATCTTGTACTGGAAGGATACCAAAGCACAGAAGAGTTGGGGAAGGCACAAATTCATCATCTAATGGATAAATTTTTTTAAAACAATTAAAATTTTTATCTCTATAATCCATTCATGTGGTTAAACTTTTTCAAAAATATATTAATTTAAAAGTTTTCCTCCTATCCCTACCTTTGTCCACCCTCTTAGGGCAGTCTCTAATATTAATTTCTTACATATCTTTTCAGTATTATTTTCCCAGGGCCTCATGAATACTAGGCAAGTGCTCTACCACTGAACTACATCTCCAGTCTAGTATGTATTTCTTTAAAACATTCTAAAATCTTAGTATTATTCTTAGAATATATTAATTTTAAAAATCAATGGGGTTCACTGTGATATTTCCATATGTGCGTATATCATGCATTATGTCCATTCACCCTTCTATCTTTTCCCCAATACCCTTTTCCCCTGACCTCAACCCCCTGACCCGACTCAAGCACACTTTCCAGTCCCTAGTATTCCCTTTTCTACTTTCTGGTTGTAGGGTTTGTTTGTTTGTTTGTTTCCTTCCTTTTAGTTTCCACATTAGAGAAAACATGAGATACGTGTGTTTTTGTATCTGGCTTGTTTTGTTTAACATTATATTCTCCAATTTCATCCATTTTCCTGCAAATGATAATATTTCATTCTTCTTTGTGGCTAAATAATATTCCATTGTGTGTAACCAAAAAAGAATGGTTAGATGCTGTGAAGAAGGTGACAGTGACTTACCTGTATGCATGTCACATCCATTCTTGCCTTTCATCCTTGTCAAGGGAGTGTTAATGCTCTCTCCTTTTATATAATACCTAGCATTTCTTTATGTGAATAAAATAATCTTATTTCTTACACAAAAGGTAGTGTATTAGGGTTCTCTAGAGGAACAGAATCAACGGGAAGTATGATTATAAAAGGAGACTTATTAGATTGGCTTACACGACCAGAAGCTGGATAGTCCACAGTGACCATCTGCTGCTGGAAAGCTGGAAGAAACAGCAACTGTGCAGTCCAAGATGCAGAAGCCCCAGAATAAGAAAGATCAACAGTGCTACCCTAGTCTGAGACCCAGGCTTCTGGAAACGACCTGGAGGATCGCTGGCAAAATCCATTTTGGAAGAGTGAAGAAGTGAGAGTCTGATATCATCAGACAATTGAAGCAGCAATCAAGAACCCATTCAAGAAGAGCCGAACTTGCATCTGCATCTGCTTCGTTGTTCTTCCAACTTTTATTCCATCCTATTGGGTGGTGCTGCCCATGCTTAGGGAGGAGCTCCACTTCACTATCCCACATTCTAGTCATTCATAGACAAGCCCTCATTGACACACCCAGAAGCCTCTTAATCATCAATATCTCTTAACCCAATCAAGTTGACCATTCAAATTAACCCTTACAGGTAGCACACTCCAATGTACACTTGCTATTTTCATTTAAGGACGTATCTTGGACAATGTTTAATATCAGTACATTTTCTTATTCTTTTCAATATCTGAGAATATACCATTGTATGGATATACCATGAATATTTATCAAGTTCCCAATTGATGGTCCCATTGGTGTTCTCTTCTTTTGTAAATGTGGACATTGTTATAATGAGTCACTTTGTACATATCACTTCATCAAGTGCAGGCTTATCTGTAGAACAAATTCAATTAAAGTCAATTTAACAGCTTAAATTATGTTAGTGAGCAACCCCAAGATTGGGGGTGGGGGAACCAGCAAAAATGGGAGAGAGAAATGCTTTGTTTACTAAGCAATGATAACCTCTAAATATGATGTAGTCTACACTTCCACACTCATTAAATCTGTAAGACTGATATTGTCTTGGAGTATTTCTACAAGTGGAAGATGGGCTCTAATTTCATTCTCTTGAGAACTAACTTGGAAAAAACAACTAGAAAGTAAATAGTAATGTAATTTAAAGATGAATTTATTACTTTAATGTTAATAGTAGCAAGATTTTAAGAGGTATTTTACAAAATAAGTGATTTCATCTTCTCAGAAATGCTCTGATATTGAAGTCAAATGTGTTTTCTTGACACAGATAGCATTTAAGTATAAAAGATCTTTGAGGAAAAGAACCAATGGCTGAATGTTTTCTCTGACATGTGGTTGCTAATTCACAATGGGAAGGGCATCTAGGGAAGAATAGAGGTACTTTGGATTAGATCGAGGGAAGTGAAGAGAGAGAAGGGAGTAAAGGGGTAGGAACGATAGTAGAATGAATTGGACATTATTACCTTGTGCGCATATATGATTACACGACCTGCTGTAACTCTATGTAGAGTTACATCTTCTAGTTAGAAGAATGAGAAGTTATACTCCATTTATGTATGATGTGTCAAAATGTATTCTATTGTCATGTATAATTAATTAAAACAAATTTTTAAAAAAATCTTGGAGGAACCTTCATTTGTCTTCAATTCGCTCTATTTTTTTAAATCTTTGCACTCTGTCCCTGATGCAAAGGGCATATTATTGGCACCAGATGTGCCATTTTAGGTCAGAAACCATTTTATCTAGAGGGCTCCTAAGTTATCTTCCTGTAAAATGTGGCTAATTTAACCAGTTATGAAGTAATCATTTAAAAGACTTTAAAGTAGATACAAACCCTAATTCCTTCAAGACTTATTTTCCCTAGTAAAACAAGAAATTATCTTGATAGATAAGAGCAGATCAATGTTTTAGGTTAGTTATAGCCAACTTAATCACATATCCGAACTTTTTGAGATTCACCTTCCACAAACCTTTTGCAACTTACTTAGACATTTTATAACTTGTTTACATTCTTAGTTTTGTCTTTTTCATTCTAGACTTAAGCACAAGAATATTACTTTACCATATAAAATACGTTCTCATCCAGAAATATTTCTTTTTAAAGAATATACATTTTTTAAGTTGTAGATGGACACAATACCTTTATTCATTTTTATGTGGTGCTGAGGCTTGAACTCAGGGCCTCATGCATGCTAGGTGAGCACTATACCACTGAGCCACAACCCCAGCCTCCAGAAATATTTCTTTTTCCTTCTTATTTTCCTTACTAATATTGTGGCCATAATTACTCTAGTAAAGGAGCATTGGCACATCTTTGTCAGAGCAGAGTGCAAGGAACTTACTAAAAGAGCAGAGTCACACAGTATAAGAAAAGAAGAAACAGTCTTTTATGTACCACAGCAGCTTGGATTTAAAAGTGACTTTTTTTTTTTTTTTTCCTAACTGGTCTCCAACTGGTTTGGGCACTGCCCCTGTAGCTTACATTTCAGATGGCTATTGGGCAGGCAGCTAAGGAACAAGGAAAGCTGCTGTTTTGAGCATGAGAGGTGAAAAGCTCTGGGTGATGTCCCTAATTGAAAAGTCAAACAATTAGATCCCTGAACTAGAAGAGATAAGCGGTAGCTTGCTGTAATTAAGTAAAATAGAAGTTTTGGTCTTTTTCCTGCAGGATGAGAAGAAATATAGAAGAAAAGATGTCTTGTGAAGGTCTAATTTTGAAGCTAGGGGAGCTTTAAGTCTTGATAATCTTCACAAGGAGTCCCTCTTTAAGAAGTGGACACCAGGGACAGACTTGGTGTTTGGATCCCAGAAAGTATTTGAAAATCTGGAGACCCTAAAAATTCTACAGGCACCTGAGAGAGAGAGAAGATGAGAGAATTGAGGGTCAGTAGAACATATAGAGTAGTTGCAAGTAGCCTATGCACAAGGTATACATGTGGAAGAGGCATTTTTGCAAGGAAGGAGAGAAAACTCACATTCTGGGGATTAATGAGGCACCTCTTTCCCAGAGACCTTGAATCAGAATAAGATTTCATCTCAGGATCCAACATTCATCAGTAAGGACACCCTGTACCATCAGATCAAGTTGGTCAGAAACAGACACATGGTGGTTGATATTTGGTATCCCTGCAGACTGTCAGGGTTAGATTTAGAACATGAAACCTTCATGCAACACCGGGGAGTCACCTGTCTTCTGCCTTCAGTTGTCTCAAGACTTCCTCTGTCCCACATATCATTTTTTTGTTGTTGTTTCCCAAAGAACAGAAACTGAATCAAGCAGGACCAACATTCCCAACACGTAAGCAAAGAGGTATTAATCTCACTGCCCTGCAAACCTGTTACCTTAGTCTTAAGACCAACAGCTGTGCTAGTCACTTTTTACCTGCTGACAGTTGCCTGGTGTTTAGTGGCAGTTTGTCCACTAAGAAAGAGCACAGAGAAATGAGAACTCCATTGTCCATATTACTCACCCTTCCATAGATCCCAGGCAAGCACCACTCCTCCTCTGTAGCCCCAAATGGAACACAGGAGGGTAGGTGGGTGGGTTCTTTGTCTTGCAAATCAAGTAATGAAGTTCTTGGACACAGGGTTAGATACAGGGCAAAGTTACAGGATGTATTAGAGGAAAAGAAAGAAAAAGCAGAGCTACTGAAGATGGATCCCAAGAAAGGAATGCCTTCAAGTTTTTTTTTTAAATTATTATTGAGAGAAGAATGTAAAGAATTAAGCAGTTTTGGTAGAGATAAGGTCTGGAGTGGAGGTACTGGGCCTGTAGCAGAGGCCTGGACATAGGGAACCTCAGACCGTTTGCCATTGAGGGGAGGAAGTTTTCAAGATCTTTGAGAAATTAGAAATCAAATTGCCATTTTCAGGCCAGTGACTATTATTGTTCAGGTTGTATTGGAGTCAGGCAATATTACAGAACACTAGTCTTGGGGAAGGCACCCCAAGAGGGTATCATGGAAAAGTGTCTGGTCCATGCTGGACAGAAGATTGAGGAGGACCCCCAAGGACCCTGACAGACAGAACAGCCAAAATCAAGGGGCATCCCACAAGAATGTGGTTTCTCTAAGGGTGTTCCAGGAATGACCAATGGAATGACAGGGAGTCAATGGGTGTGAAAGCAAGTTGTTGTCACCCAGTGGTGGCAGGGGTTTCTCTTACCCAACCCTTAGATTTGTCAGAAGACCAGTATCCACAGGGAGAAACAGGCAGGGATTCCAGGAACACAGAGGTGTCAGAGGACATCACTCACCCATTAGGTGATGACCTGTGGTGGATGCAAAGTTCAGCAATGTGACTGACTGGAAAGTCACTGGAGGGAGAGGAGGGAGAATGAGAGGGAAAGAAAGACTGAGTTGAGGTCATGGGAAGGCCTGGAGGGGCTGCCCATGGTGAGAACCTCGAACACTGGTCCCAGGTTTTGGCACCAAAATGTAAGGAAAGAACTGAATGACAGAAATAGAGGGGAGAGGCAGCTCAACAGTAACATGGGTTTATTCAGGACAATTCTTCAGAGAGGGACCTAGTGGAGACTGAGACCCTTGACCGTCTTCCACTTACAGACTGGGGTGGATATAGGGACAGGAGGGAGGGGGGAATTTTTGCAGTTAGGTTGTTGCTAGGGGGTTGACAGAGAAAAGTCCTTGTGGTTGTCACCTCAATTCTTTGAGGTGATCACTGTTCCAGGTTGAACCAGGTGCTTTTCAAGATTTCAGTCACAGATACAATTTTCTTTCTTTGCATGATGATGGAGTATTGTCTGGGTTTAGGTCAGGCTGAGTAAGAGTGACTGTGAGGTGACTCTTGTTCTAAGATGGAGGGAGGACATGTTTCAAAATGGTGTTGTCTGTGTCAAGGTTTCCTAATAATAAATAGACAAATTGTTCTAGAGAAAGATTTTAAACTAGGTTTCTCAGTTGAATTCTGGGTTGGAGAAAGTAGGAAAATATGGTTGGTAAGTCTTGGGCCCTCCACTCTGTCTGGCTTCAACCAGAGTGACTGTTTTCATGTGTTTTATAAATCCCAACTCCTAATACCATTGCTTGAATTAAGATTCTCCTGCTAAAAGTTTTTGAAAATCACCAGTTTTGGTCACTAAAGTGTCTGGAGTTTTTTTTCTATCATTGATATGGTTATTATTATTATTATTACTGTTGTTTTGCATGGTAACATCTTTTATCTGAATATTTTCAAATTCTCTGGTAGGAATCTGGGAGATGAGCCCAGCTCCTGAAGTTTCTCCTGGGGTCTCTTATTTTCTCATTGCAGCTTCCTCTGAATCTCATTGCTAATGAGCAACCTGACATTAGTGAGCTTTCCAGGGATCAAGTTTCCCTCCTGTTGTTGCTACCCTCTGTTATGCTTGCTTTCTCTTTCTCTTTCTTTTTTTTTATTAGTTCTTTTTAATTATACATGACAGTAGAAACCTTTTTCGATATAATTATACAGCAGGGAATGTATTTTTTTTCACAATGTAGATTTACACGATTCGTATAATCTTACATATACATAGGGTAACACTGTCTGTCTCAGTCTACTATCTTTCCTTCCCCCACCCCCTCCCATCCCATTTTCCTCTACACCATCCGTACTTCCTCCATTCTTCTCTTATCCCCCCGTAACTCCCCCACTCCATTATGTATCAGCATCCACTGATCAGAGAAAACATTCAAATTTTTTGAACTTGGCTTATCTCACTTAGCATGATATTCTCCAACTGCACCCATTTTCCAGCAAATGCCATAATTTTATTCTTCTTTATGGCTGAGTAATATTCCATTGTGTATATATACCACAGTTTCTTTATCCATTCTTCAATTGAAGGGCATCTAGGTTGGTTACACAATCTAGCTATTGTGAATTGAGCAGCTATGAAGATAGATGTGGCTGCATCCCTGTTCTTTGCTGATTTTAAGACTTTGGGTATAAACTGAGGAGTGGGATAGCTGGGTCAAATGGTGGTTCCATTCCAAGTTTTTTGAGGAATCTCCATACTGTTTTCCAGAGTGGTTGCTTTCTCTTTCTAATGTCAGCTTTCACAATCCTAAATATTTGACAACTGCACTTAAAACCTACAACCCCTTTTATCCACAGGGAATTTATATTGCCAGGTGTAAATGAAATGGCATGGTAAATATTGGTGTTTTGTTGTTGTTTTGTATGTGCTAGGAATTGAACCCAGGACCTCACACATGCTAAGCACCCTTTCTGCCAGTGAACTACTAGCACAAAGGCAGTGGAGCTGGTGGAACTCTCACTCTGCATGCATCTTTCTGTATCTTTTGCTTTTCTTTATCCTGAGATGGTTTTTCTCTTTACCCTTTCTGTCCCTGGCTGTTTCTCTGTAAGTTGGGTCTATTGGCAACATAAATTTTAGTAGAGAATAGGAAATTTGAAAGATAATCTTGTTCTCTATGTTAGTGGCTCTCAGCCATCAGTGTCTATTTCCTGCTTCACTCCTCCTCCTTCCCAGAAGCAGTGCAATGCCAATCTTACCTTATCAGGACATTATTTCAGATTATTGCTGTGAGGTTATAAGAGTGTCACCCACTCTGGGTCTCTGTCTTTAAGATATTCACTCACTTGCTAAAAGTCTTCAAGAATGATCAGATTTACCTGTGGGAGATTAAAAATTTTAATGAAACTTTATGTCTCATAATAAAATTTTTACTTAATTAAAAATTAGATACATAGTTTCATCTTCTAATTTAAACATTCATTTTCTTGAGCAGGTATTACATTCACTGCACATAAGATACTGTGTAAAAGTATTCATCTCACCTCTTCCTCAGTTACCCACTTACCCTCTCTCAAGAGTGCTAATATTAGTTTCTTGTGTATCTTTCCAAGTTATTCTGTGCATTAATGTATAATTTTATTGTTTTGACTCTGATAACATGCATTAAAGATACTAAATTCATTATTTTTCGAGTGAATTTAATAGTTAAATATTGAGGGCTTTCCTGAATAGTGTACCCAATACTATACAAATCTTCATGTGGGGAAAAGGGTACACTCATATTGCACTGCCTCACTTTGCAACACCAGAGGGTCTGTCACCTGTTGCACTCTCCTAGTCTGCAATACTGGAGCAACAATGAGAAAAGGAACTCAGTCTCTGCAAAGATCTAAGGAGAAGAGCTTTATTCGGGGGACATGGGGCACATGTCACAAAGGAAGCTTTTCCTGTCTTTACTACATATAACACTGTCTTTTATATGTTCGTAGTTAAGCTAGCCATACATCTCAAAGGTCAAGCCTTGCATAAGCAGTTACTAGCTATTTGGCAGATTATCTATCAGTCCGAAAGAACTTTCTGCAATTCTGCAAACCCAGGAGGTGACACAAGCCACAGAAGAACTGTTTTACTGACCACAGGAGAACATTCTGTTCACAGAACACAGGACAGGGGGATGGGGCCTAGTCAGAATGCCACATAGGCCTCCTTCCAGGAGACAGGTCCCACACTCATACACTGTTGGTGGAACTGCAATTTAGTCCATCCACTCTGGAAAGCAGTATGGAGATTCCTCATAAACCTAGGAATATGGAACCACCATTTGACTTAGTCATCCCACTCCTCAGTATATATCCAAAAAAGTTAAAATCAGAACACTAAAGTAATACAACCACATCCATGTTTATAGCAGCATAATTCACAATAGCTAAACTATGGAACAAACCTAGGTGCCCTTCAACAGATGAATGAATAAAGAAAATTTGTTGAATATACACAATGGAATATTACTCAGGAATAAAGAAGAATGACTTTATCAATAAACCAATCCCCCAAAATCAAAGGTTGAATGTTTTCTCTGATATGTGAGTGCTAACCCACAATAAGGAGGGTGGGGAGAATATATATTCAGTGGATTAGACAAAGGGGAATGAAGGAAAGGGAGGGAGGATAGGAATAGGAAAGACAGTGAAATGAATTTGACATAACTTTCCAATGTACATATATGAACACACCACAGTGAATCTCACCATCATGTAAATCCACAAGAATGGGATCCTAATTAGGTAGATATACAAACTGTCAATAATTTTGTACACTTTTATATTGTATATGGAAAAGAGAAAACTTAGAAATGTGCCTAGGAGCCGAGAATTGAAAGCCATCGTTGAGTTCTAGTGATGCCCTTGCCCTTGCTGTCAGCTATTCTAGGATGACAGTAAGATATGCACTTTTGATGTCACTAGTGGAAGATGCTACAGATTGGGAATCAGGAGAACTAATCTCTATTGACACTTGGCAAATAATTTGACCTTTCTTGGATTAAAATTCTTTCTCTACAGAAATATGACCTAGATTCTGAAGCTACTATTGACTTTCAGATTCTCTTTTGAAAAAGAAAAAAATGTTTTCCTGAGCTGTGTGTCTTGGTTTAATAGGATATTGCTAGAATGTATGATCTACAGATGGTCACACCCTTTTCAGTGTTCTAAAAATGATTATTCCCCTTTTGAGTTGTTTCTTCTTTTAGCGTGATTTGTAAGAACACTTTGGGCTTGATTGTCATTCCATTATTATTTGTTCACATTTGCTGTTCACTCCAGGCAGCTGTTTATGAAATTGGACATGACTCATTGATCTGTGAGTGTCGATTCCCAGAGCAATCAATGGACTGTAAGAAATGCACCAAAATTCAAATCACCATAATCGTTTATAAACTAAAAAGGAAAAATCTCCTTTATTTCACTTTTGATTTCCAATTGAGATATACCAGAAAGGGTCTCAGCTTAGTGTCAACTAGAAAAAATACTACAGGAAAATTGCAAAGCATCAAAGGATATTTTGAACCTTGGCAGAAAATTAGGTTAGAGTACATTGATCAGAATCACTGTGCTCGTTCTGGATTAGGGCCCCACAGTCACCTGACTAGAGCCTTTAAATCTGAAGCCATCAGCAGTTGCTCTACTAGTTAGCCATACATGTTGCAACTTTAAGGTTATTGGAGTCCAATGGTGATTTTTTCCCCCCAACTGTACGGTAAGTGATAAATATGTGGCCTGTCTTGCTTATGCAAAATATTTAGGAAATCCCTGTTGAACTCGAAATATAAGAACTGAAATTAAATTCAGAAAAGGATTGCCAGCTTTTCACATAGGAGATGATAAATTAGTATTTGTTAATGAAAGAAAATTGAGAATATTTCTAGGACCTACAGTTATTTAACAGTAAAAACAAAGTTCTTTTTAGGAAACAGGACTACTTGTTTAAAGGAACTTGGTCTTGCATACCAATGTATAGATTTAATTTCTATTTTTCATATAGGCCCAGTTTTCCCTTATTTGTTATTTTAAAATAATAAATTTTCACATTTAATAGAGTGACAGAAAGAAGAATTTCATAATTTAGGATTGTCAAATAGAGACTAAGTAAATTGAAATGAGCTAGCTTTCCCAGTGCAGGATTTTTATATAAATTTGAAGCTCTGGATTTTGTTGAAGTGCTAATGGAACTTTTAAAAATAAAGAGTAGTGACAGAAATTTTTAGAGGAATAATTATGAGAAAAGACCTTAACTCTTTATGGACAGAATAGAGCTTAGGAAATTATTTCTTCAGTCAATGAGGTATGAATCCAAAATTTTTATTGTTGTTGTTCTCTAGGTTCAGATGCCTTCTGGACATCTCCACTTTTGCCATTCATTTCTGTTGTGTGAAATCTGTATTTTTTCCAATTATAATTTCTGGCATTGATCTGCTCAGAAAGCCTATCCTTATAAAACATATATATTTTATAATGTGTATTTTAATACTGTTTTGGCTTTCTTTTTCACATTTACATCTGGAATTTATTTTTGTGTTTGGAGGTAATTAGGGAAAATTTTAAGGATTGAGTTTTTCTCTCTCCCCCTCCCCACCCCTTATTTCTCCCCGCCCCCTCCACCCACAGTTACCAGGGATTGAATCATCCAAGGGTATTTTACCACTGAGCTACATCCTCAGTCCTCTTCATTTTTTATTTTGAGACAGGGTCTTTCTAAATTGCCAAGGCTGCCCTCAAACTTGCAGTTCTCCTGCCTCAGCCCCCATGCCTTTTGCTGGGTTGATATTAATTTTTGTTTTTTCAGTCTTGGTCCATTTTATAGGTTTGTGGGAATCCTTAGTGATCAAGTACTGTGAGGGTTGGGAACAGATTTATCATGCTTCTTATTGAGTTCCTGGCATCTGGCACAATGCCTAGGTGTTAGTAATATTTTAGTAAATATTATTGAATGGATAATATGAAAGTGGAAAAATGTTCCATGATCTACTTTAACTTAATTATGCTTTCCTATTTTTCCTTTGTATCTTTCATATCTGGAAGTCTTCTATATCTTAGAAATCTTTTCAGTGGGGCTACTGAGGATTAAATTCAGGGCCTCTTGCATGTTAGGTAAGTGCTCTGCCATTGATCTATATATCCAGCCCTTTTTAATTTATTTTGAGACAAGGTCTCACTAAGTTGCCTAGCCTGGCCTTGAACTTACAATCCTTCTGTCTCAGCCTCTCAAAAAGCTGGAGTTACAGGTGTGTGTCACTGCATCCAGCTACATCTTAGAAACCTTTACCTTGCCAAGTATTTTAACCTTGCTGAAATTTGAAAAATGTTTTTCAGGATAAACCAAGTGGTTCATGTCAGCTATGCCCTGATTGTTTCCTATATCCCAAGCTGGCTAGAGAAGCAGTTAGTTTTCACTTTTCTTTTAAGTTAGTAAAGTTTCCAAGAAGACATTATGCTCCAGGTGTCCCTTAATGGATGTAATTGTGTGTTATTGCTCATACTGTTTCTGTTTGCCTAATCTTTACTGCTACCCTGATCTGAGTCAGTTTCTGAGTATTTACTTGGCTGATTTCTGTTTTCATTACTTACACTTTATCCTGCTATAAAACCATGAATAATATATGATAAGGATCTACTTTTCCTTTTGGTCGTTATTTCATTGAATGGAAAAAAAATTTAAATGAAAAGACAATTCAACCCATTATTAATATTGATGCTTTTTTGTGCAAAAACTATGATGCTATAGAAAGAGTTGCTATCTGCAAGGGATGTACTTTTTTGGGAAGGGAGACATAAGACACACACATTGCAAAACTCATCTAAGCACAATGCCACATGAGTGGTTGTAGGAACTTAGGAAAGGGGAAAAAAACTCCAACTTGGGAAAATTCCAGAGGAGTTGAGACTTATTTAAGATCATGTCAGTTGTATAGTAATGGAGCATCTCAGAGGAACAGAAAAATGAAAAAAAATTGTGGAATGGGAATGCATTGTGCAAATATGGAGAATAATGAGTATAATGGAATAGCAGGCAGCAGTGTGTGGGAGAGTAGAAGAGAATGGGAAGTAAGTTGGGTCAGATTGTGGAGGAAGTTTTATGTTTTTTTTTTTTCATAAAAATAATATTCCTTGGAAACATCACTTTTTATCAAGCATGGACCTGGAAAATCCTTCACAGTTTTGCTGACATGAAAAGAAAGCTGCTGTATTTATAAGCATATGCCTTTATAAATTACATCTCTGGGTGCTATTAACCTCAGTGTTTTCTGTATATTTCAGACATTAGTCTCTAGCCATGGGGGACTGGAACTTATTGGGTGGCATCTTAGAGGAAGTTCACTCCCACTCAACAATAGTGGGGAAAATCTGGCTGACCATTCTCTTCATTTTCCGAATGCTGGTACTTGGTGTGGCTGCTGAGGATGTCTGGGATGATGAACAGTCAGCATTTGCCTGCAACACCCAGCAGCCAGGTTGCAACAATATATGTTATGATGATGCTTTTCCTATCTCTTTGATCAGATACTGGGTTTTACAGATCATCTTTGTATCTTCTCCTTCCCTGGTGTATATGGGCCATGCACTTTATAGACTCAGGGATTTTGAGAAAGAAAGACATAGGAGAAAGTCACATCTTAGAGTCCAAATGGAGAATCCAAACCTTGACTTGGAGGAACAACAAAGGATAGATAGAGAACTGAAGAGGTTAGAGGAGCAAAAGAGGATCTATAAAGTCCCTCTGAAAGGATGTCTGCTACGTACATATGTCTTACACATTTTGACCAGATCTGTGCTGGAAGTAGGGTTCATGATAGGCCAGTATATTCTTTATGGTTTTCAAATGCGCCCCCTATACAAATGTACTCAACCTCCTTGCCCCAATGCAGTGGATTGCTTTGTATCCAGGCCCACAGAAAAGACCATTTTCATGCTCTTTATGCACAGCATTGCAGCCATATCCTTGTTACTCAATATACTGGAAATATTTCATCTGGGCATCAGGAAAATCATGAGGGCACTTTATGAGAAATCCAGCAGTGGGAGCATTGAGAATGAGAGAGGCCCTCCATTCCATTTGAAGAAATATTCAGGGACCCAACCATGTACAATTTGTTCTGCCTTACCTGAAAGAACCTCCCTACTTCAAACCAACAATCAACAGCAAGTCATCCGAGTCAATGTTCCAAAGTCTAAATCCATGTGGCAAATCCCACAGCCCCAGCAACTTGATGTAGATTCTTCCTGTAGCAAAAGAGACTGTACTGGGAAAGATCAGCACGGTGGACAGCTCCATGTCCCTAGCCCATGCCCTCAGGATGGCAAAGCCAAAATTCAGCACCAGGGACAGCAACCATGCCATTCCTCCTTTGGCCTAAGGAATACAAAGTCTCAATCCTGGCTAGGTGCAACCGTGGCCTCTCGACACTGTCCATCCTATGCTTTACGAACCTGGGAGCAATCCCAGGACCTGGAATCGTCAGGCGAACCTCTCACAGATCTGAGCAGTCACTTCAAAGAGAATGATGACAGTGTGAGAGAGAATGGGGTCTGGATAGACAGATCTTGCTCAGGCAGTCGCAAGACTAGCTTTCTGACCAGATTGCTGTCTGAAAAAGGACAGCTGTGCAGTGGCTCAGGAAGCTCTAGTTCTCTGAATAGCACCTGCTTGGATTTTTCACACCGGGAAAACAGCCCCTCACCTCTGCCTTCAGCTACTGGTCAGAGAACATCAATGGTAAGTAGACAGGCAGAAATATTGATCACAGAACAAGAGCTGGTTCACTCTGACTACCTCTTTCCTGGTGTGTATGTGTACATGTATTAAGAGAGAAGTGTATGGAGAGAGATTAACTCATGTAAAAATAAATTCATTCGTTCAATTCAATTCAATCATTCCATTAATAAAAGCATAGAAAACTTACTTTATACTAACCACTCTTGTAAGTGCTGGTATATAAATGAATAAAATACTTCCAACAAAGGGGTCAGAGTAGTTGGTCGTAGTGGCACACACTTGCAATCCCAACAACTGGAGAGGATAAGCCAGGAAGATTGCAAATAGGGTCAGTCTAAGCAACTTAGCAAGATCCTGTCTCAAAATTAAAAATATAAATGGCTGGGGGTGTAGCTTAGTGGTAAAGTGCCCCAGATTCAATCCTCAGTACAAAAAGCTGTTGGGGAGGTAAGTGCTCAGAGTGTAGCTGGGAAAGTTAGATAGGTGGACATGTTAGCATGATCAAGTGTAAGGTACCATATTAGTGGAAGTAATTGGGTTGGTGGGGAGTGATCAATTTTGTATGGATGGGTCAGGGAAAGCTTCCACAATTGAGGTTACTCTTGGATCCTGAAAAATGTAGTGGGTTTCTCCAGAACTGAGAGGACTAGGAAACATGGAAGAGGATTATCCTGTTTGTAGAAAAAGCAGTACAAAGGCTTTATGACACAGGGCTATCTGGGGATTGGTGAGTGGCTGGAGCACAGGGTGGTAGGAGCGCTGTGGAGAGAGGGAAGCTTGGAGAATGGACATGCAGGTCTTGTAGGTAGGCAATGTAGAAACAACAGAATGTGAAGCAGAGGAAGGACTGAATCAGGTTTGCAGTTTAGAAAGATCTGTCACAATAGGTCTTGAGTTTGGCCTAGCATCACAACCCCCACCAAAGGGGGGGGGGTCTAATAGGGCACTGACTAATGTCTAATAGGGCACTGTATTAGTCAGTTTCCATTATTGGAATGAAATACCTGGGGCAGGCTAACTTTATTAAGAGGTGTATTTAGCTTATGATTATGGAGATTCAAGGGCAGGACACTGGTATCAGCTTGACTCTGTAGAGGACCCTCCTGGCTGCATCATATTACATGTGTAAGGAAACGTGGAGGTGCCTGTGTTAAGAAGTGTTCATAGTTTGCAACAGGAAGAGAGCGAGGGGTGGGGAGAGGAGGGAAAGAGACTGGGATCTAATTATCTTCTGAGTGCATCCCTTCAATTGACCTAAGAACTTCTCACTAGACCTCATTTCATAAAGTTCTACACTACCTCCCACCACTGCCACTCTGGGGGGTGGCATTAAACTTCTAATATATGACTCTTTGGGAGGAAAAACAACATCCAAACATAGTAGGCATGTTTGACTCTGAATGTCGCAGTATTTTTTAAGAAATTAATCCACTTTATTTTTTTTAGAGCAGTTTTAGGTTCATGACAAAATTAAATGAAAAAATCAGAGAGTTTCCATATACCCTGTGCCCCTAACCTTCCTCTGCTGTTGATATCCTGCACCAGAGTGGTATAATTGTTACAATTAATAAACCTGCATTGACATGATTAGCACTCAGTGTTCATATTTTACATTTGGCTTCATTCTTGGTATTGTACATTCTATAGGTTTTGACAAATGTATAATGGCAAGTACCTTCCTTTATAATATTGTGCAGAATACTTTCACTGCCTTAAAATTCCCCTATACTCCCATCTATTCATTCCTTCCTCTCCTCTAACCTCTGGAAACTATATATCTATTACTGTCTCTGTAGTATTAACTTCTGCAGAATGTCATATAATTGCAACCAGGCAGTATGTAGTCTTTTCAGAGTAGTTTTCTCCACTTAGTATTATGCATTTAATTTTTTTCATACCCTTTAATGGTTTGATAGCTCCCTTATTTTGATCATTGAATAATATTTTATTTGAATGTGATATAGTTTATTTATCCATTCATCTACTTATGTACATCTTGGTAGCTTTCAAGTTTTGGCAATTTTGAATAAAGTGACCATAAACTTCCATGTCTAGCTTTTTTGTATGACTATAATTTTCAGTTCATTTGGTTAAATACTGAGGAACATGATTGCTGAATCATCCGGTAAGAGTATGTTTAGTTTTAAACTAAACTGCCAAACTGTCTTCCAAAGTAGACTTACCATTTTTCATTCCCACCAGTATGAATGAGAGTTTCTGTTGTTCCACATCTTTGTCAGTGTTCAGTGTTGTCAGCATTTTGAGTTCTGGCTATTGAGCAATATAGTATCTCATTGTCCTTTTAATTTCAAATTCCCTAATGACATATAATGTTGAACATCTTTTCATATGCTTATGTATCATCTATGTATCTTCTTCAGTGGGGCATCTGTCCAGTTCTTTTGAACAGTTTTTAGTTGGATTGTTTGTTTTCACATTGTTGAATTTTAAGAGTTCTTTGTATATTTTGGAAAATAGTTCTTTATCAGATGTATGTTTTGCAAATATTCCCACCAGGCTGTGACTTGTCTTCTCATTCTCTTTTGCACAGCAGAAGCTTTGATTTTAATGTAGTTCAGCTTATGAATGATTTCTTTCATGGATCATGCCTCTGATGATGTATCTACAAAGTCATTATACCTGAGACCATCTAGTCTTTTTCCTATGTTATCTTCCAGTAGTTTTTAAAGTTTTCATTTCTCATTAAATCTACAACAATTTGTAAAGGATGTGAGGTCTTTATATAGATTCTTTTGGACACCAGTTGTTTCAGCATCATTTGTCGAAAAGATTTCTTCTCCCTTGTACTATCTTTGCTCCTTCACTAAAGATCAGTTTTCTGTATTTAAATGGATTTGTTTCTGAGCTCTCTATTCTGTTCCATAAATATATTTGTCTTGTCTTTCACTAGTACCACACTACTTTGCTTTCTTTATCACTCCAGGAGTATTTTAGTCAATTATTTTAGGTTTTCTAAATGAACGACTCTGTTGTCTACAAAAAAAGATAGCTTTATTTCTTCCTTTCCAACATATATGCCTTTTAATCCCTTTTTCTGTATTATTGCATTTTCTAGGACTTCAAGTAAGATATTGAAAAGCATCCCTGTTTCTGATCCTAGTGAGAAAACTTCAAGTTTCTCACCATTCAATGTGATATTAGCTGTATCTAAGATGTTCTTTAGCAAGTTGAATTTTCCCTCTATTTCTAGTTTTTTAAGTTTTTTTAAAATAAGGTAGTTGGATTTTGTCAAGTAATTTTATGCAGCTATAGATATCATCATATGATTTTCTTTTGTGTCTGTTGATGTGTTAGATTACATTAATCTTTGAATGTTGAACCAGGTTTCCACACCTGGAATATAAACACACTTTATCATGGTGCATACTTTTTTTTTCATACATTCTTGGATTTGATTTGCTAATATTTTGTTGAAGTTTTTTGTTTAGTTTGTTTTTAGTGCTAGGGATTGTTTTTTAGTGCTAGTGCTGCATGCAAGCACATGCTCTATCACTGAGCTATACCCCAGCCATATTGAGAATTTTAGCTTCTGCATTCATAAGATATACTGGGATCTGTAGTTTTATCATATGTCTTTGCTTAGTATTAGAGTAATGCAGACCTTGTATAATAAGATGGGAGTATTCTCTCTGCTTGCGCCTTATGGAAGATATTATAGAGAACTGAAAAAAATTTCTTCTGTAAATTATGATAAATTTGGTAGACTTAAGGTCTTTGGTAGAATGAATCCATCTAATCCTGGTCACTTCTGGTTTGGAAAGTTATTAATTGTTGATTCAATTTTTAAAATCTATTCAGATTTCCTGTTTCTTCTTGTGTGAGTTTTGGCGTTGTGTCTTTTAAGGAATTGGTCCATTTCTTCTAGGTTATCAAATTTGTGTTTATAGAGTTGTTAGTAATATTCCATTATTTTCCTTTTAATGTCCATAGGATCTGTACTGATGTTCCCTTTATCGATTTCTAGTTTAATTCTGTTGTGGTCTGAGGGCAGTCACTGTATGATTTTTATTCTTTTGAATTTGTTAAGGTGTGTTTTAATGCCCAGAACGTGGTCTGTCTTGGTGTTTCATGTGAACTTGAGAAGCAAGTGTATTTGTTATTGTTGGATGAAATAGTTTTTAGATGCCAATTACATCTAGTTGATTGATGGTGCTGTTGAGTTCGGCTATATCCTTTCTGCTTTTCTGCTTACTGAATGTGTCTGTTTATGACAGAACAATTTGAAAATCTCCAACTGTAACAGTGGATTCATCTATTTCTCCTTGCAGTTTTAGCAGTTTTTGCCTCTTTTGAGTGTTGGTAGGGTGTTGGAAATTGAACCTGGAACTTGAACATGTTAGGCAAGTGCTCTACTATTGAGTTACATCCCCAGTCTGCCTCATGTATTATAATGCTTGTTAGATGCATACACATTAAGGATCGTGTCTTCTTGGATTATTATTATTATGCTGTGCCTCTACTCATCCCTGATAACTCTGGTTGCTCTGAAGTCTTTAGAGCTATTCCTGATTTCTTTGGATTAGTGTTAGCATGGTACATTTTTCTCCATCTCTTTGTGTTTGGTTCATATATATATATATGAACCAAAGTTTCATATATATATATATATAT
>JAJEJO010054106.1:78210-144824 GCA_020662805.1 Glaucomys volans
CTGTTCTGGGAAGTTGTGATTTTCTGAATTGCCTGTTTGTCTCTCTAATCATGGGGGCTGTGGTTTTCCTTGTGTCTTCTCTTCTCTGACTCATATAAAGAATTTTTGATTTTTCAAGTTTATTAGTTTTTTTACTTATAATTAGGACAAAGTGGTTATTTCTAAGCTTCTTACATGCCAGATCAGAACCCCCTTTCTTATTTCATTTTTTTCCTCTTTCTTCTCTGTTCTTTATGTTTCTAGGAATTATCAGTAATGCCTTTGGACACAGAGCTTTCCTAATAATGGTTACCTTTCCCCAAACCTCTTACTGTGTTGACAAGCTATATATCAATCACAAAATGGTAAGAAGAGTTAGGCCTTGAGGCCATGGATGTCAACTCCAGAGAACTGTGGCTGCCTATGATATTTTCTGCAAACAGAGGGATCTTTCATTAGAAATTAGTGTTTTAGGGCTGGAATGTATCTCAGTAGTAGAACACTTGCCTACCATATGTGAGGCCCTAGGTTCAAGCCCCATACTGCAAAAACAAAACAAAACAAAACAAAAACCTTATGTAGCATATAGAGGATTATGATAATCCACTTTCAATATATGGACTTAAATTTGTGTGTGCGTGGTACTGGGGATTGAAACTAGGAGTGCTCTACCACTGAGCTACGTATACAGTCCTTTAATTTTTAAAAATTTTATGACAGGGTCTTGCTAACTTGCCAAGGCTGACATTGAACTTGAAATCCTCTTGAATCACAGGTATTAGAGGTATGCACCACTGCACCCGGCTAAACTGCCTTTTCTGCTGTGTATGTTAGGTCCAAGATGGCATAATTTCTAGGACTCAGTCAGATACTTTCTGATTGTAGCAGTTGACTTTTCAGAAAGAATGATTTCTAGTAGGACCACAGTTGCTCTGCCACTTTCGTTGTATCCCCTTTCAGTTACAGAGAATTGTCCTATGGAAGAAATTCATCATGTTTTAGAAAGTCAGAAAAGCTATCTGATAGAGCTGTGGTTTCCTATTTGCAAACATTTTCCTTGCTATCACCCAAATCTTCAAATCCAGACCTTTTGGCTGCTGAACAAGTTTCTATCAGAGTCAATTCTTTTTTTTTTTTATTTACTTATTGATTCAGTGAACACAAATGGAGTACAGCTATTGTTTCACTGGTTGTACACAAAGTAGAGTCACACCATCTGTGCGTTCATGCATGTACACAGGGCAATGGTAAAGAGTCAATTCTTTGAGGAAAGACTTAACTGGGCATAGATAGCAGCCTTTCAGTCTGGACCAGTGAGCATTGGGAAGAAGTCTGGTGTTTTAGGAACTCATGCTGCCCTCTGGACTGATTTTCCCAATCACTTCGTGTCTTCATCTGTGAGGGATGCTGTGGGGAAGTAATTCCCACCACTGCAGAATCTTTGAAAGATGCCCCCAAGTAAGAATCTCTAGAGATGAGAACTGGGCATCCGTAGTTTTTTTCTTTCCTTCCTTCCTTCCTTCCTTCCTTCCTTCCTTCCTTCCTTCCTTCCTTCCTTCTTCCTCTTCCTTCCTTCTTTCCTTCTTTCCTTTCCTGGGGATTCAACCCTGGGCCTTGTACATGCTAAGCACATACTGTTATCACTGAGTATTTCCACTGCTGGAACATCAGTTTTTGTAAAGCTCCCAGGTGGCTCCATTTTGCAGGAATTCAGAGCCATGACTTTAGGGAGAAGGAGATTTTGGCATGAAGAGGGTTGCCCTGTGAACTCTTCCATTCTTTTGGGATATTAGGGTGATGGGTGCACTTGGAAGAATTGTTCCTGGAAAAACAATGACACTTTTTCCTTCTGCCTAATACTATTGTATTTGTCAATTTACTATTAGTATAATGAGATACATGAGGCTAGACCCTTTATAAAGAAAAAGGGTTTTTAAGCTCACAGTTCTGGAAGTTCAAGGACATGGCATCAGTATAAGCTTGGCTTTGGTGAAGATCTCATAGCAGATGGCATTGGAATGGTAGAAGCATATGAGGGAGCAAGAGATCACATGTTGAGACAGGAAGCCAAAGAGTGGGATGGGGCCAGGCTTGATTTTTATAACAACTCACTCTCATGAGAACAACTAGGGTCCCATAAGAACTATCTTATGACCTAATAACTATGCCTCACCTCTTAACTGTCCTATGATCTCTCTCTCTCTCGCTCTCTCGCTCTCTCACTCTCTCAGGATGACATCTCTCAATGTGTTGCCCAGGCTGGTATCAAACTCCTGGGCCCAGGAGATCTTCCTACCTCAGCATCCCAAGTATTGGGACTATAGGTACATGCTGCCATGCCCAGTGCACCATTTCTTAAACATCACCACACTGGAAATCAAACTTCTAACACATGAACCCTAGGTAGATACACTCAGATTACACCCAAAATCTATCAACTATTCAATCAATAGCACCTAATTTGAAATTATAAAGAAGAAACTCTGACCCCTAAATTTGTTTTGTGTAAATATATGTTTAAGTTGTGAAAATTCAAATAGCATGAAAATATGTAGGCCAAGAAGAGAAAGTTTTCTTTTTATCTTCTTACCACTCCTAAATCTGTTCCCTCTTCATTCATTCATCTAGTATTTTTGAACACCTCATAGGTCAGGCACTCTATGAGGTGCTGAAATATAACAGGAAGCAGGAAAAGTCCTGTTTTCATGGGAGAGCAAAGTAAATAAATGTTCAAATGATTTCAGATAGTTTTTTTGAAACTTAAATTTTTATTTATTATTGACAAATACTCTAATATGTTATGTGCCAAGCATATGTTGAAGCACTTTATAAATATCAATTCATTTCATTCTTGTGAGTCTTGAGGCACAGAGAGGTTAAGTAATTTGTCTAAGATGACACAGCTGGCAAGCTGTGGAGTCACAATACAAACCCAGGCAGTGTGGTTTCAAATGATCTATCAACATACAAAAATGTGTTTAAACTCATACTAAAAAATTGCATTATTAAGACAAAGATATGTAATTTTTGCCTATAATATTAGCAAAGAGGAAGGAATTTGATTATAATCTGTTGATAAAGATTTGAACAAATAAGTACTCTTATATATTGTTGGTAGAATTATAAATTTAAAAGGTTTTAATTGGCATATTATAATTAAACATAATAGTGGGATTCACTGTAACATATTTGTACATGCACAATCAGTAACACAGTGGTGTGGGCAAAGGGACACTGGGAAGTGGATGTTAATACCTTAGATGAAGGCTCTTGAAAAGGCGAGCATCAGAGGTGGCATGCCAAGGTCCTGTACTGAGTGGGACATCCCAGGCAGAGGAACCAGTAAGTACAAAGGTCCTCTGCTCTTTGGAGCTTGTTATAGTTTGGATCTGGAATGGTCCTTAAAAGTTCATATGTTGAAAGCTTGGTCCTCAGTGCAGCAAGGTTCAGAGGTGAGGCTTTTAGGAAATGACTACATCATGAGGGCTCTGACTTCATCATTGGATGATAGCTGAATGGACTACTATGAGTCAGGATGTAGGTGGAGGAAGTAGACCATTGGAGTCTGGACCTGGAAGGTTTTATCTTTTCCCTAGCTCCTTCTCTCTACCCTGCTTTCATGTTTCTGGCTGCCATGAGTTGACAGTTTTCCTCCAGTAGGCCCTTCCACCATGATATTTCTGCCTTGAAACCAACTGATCATAGATTGAATCTTCTGAAACCATGAGCCTAAATCAAACTTTCCTCCTCTAAGTTTTTCTTCTCAGATATTTTGGTCTCATTTACAGAAAGCTGAAAAACACAGAGCAATTGAAGGAGAGTGCTTTTGTGACCCTGACTAGGGAGGGGAAAATTAGGGACAGTGTTAGAATGGGAAGGGGCTTGATATATAAGGGCTATATAGACCATGGGTAGAAATTTGGGTTAGATGATATAGGAGTAGGCATGGCCTTGTACATATGTTTAAACAGATCTGGAGAATCTACTGTAGGAATGACAGTAGAACCAGGGAGAAGGCTTGTGCAGTGGTCTAGTGAGATATGAGGGGGTTCAGACCAGGAGTACCACTGTTAATAATTTGGAAGAAAGAGGTGTTTCCCCTTCTTATTTTTCAAATTAATATAAACATGCTCATTTATAGGATTATAACAGTGTAAAATACAGTAAAATGTGAACCTGACCATAGGCAAGTTCTTTTTCTCACCTGAGTTTAACCCTCAATTTCTTCCTCCAAACCAACTTCCATGAACAGGAGGGGTATGCTCCCTACCTTCCCCAAAGCTTTCATAACTGATACTTGAGAACAAACATATATCCACACATATTATTACTTTAAAAATATAAATGTGCTTTTGCTCACCTAATAATGTGTCACAGGGACCTTTCTTTATCATCACCTATGGAGTTGCCTGTCTTTGTATTGGCTCATGTTTTTCCATGATGTAGATGAACCACGAGAAGCTTGATGACTATTTAGGCTCTTTCAATCCATTTTCTACAAATGTTGTTGTAGTGAATATTTCATGATATATCTTTGATAGATACCTAGGAGGGTTTTTGGTTTTAATGGACATGCACATATTATGTTGTGATAGATGATGCCAATTTTTACTCAGGGAAGGCTATTCCAATTTATCCTCTCACACCATATTTGCATCCAGTTCTGCATACTCTAGATAACAGCAGACATTATCTTAGCCTTCTGCCCAAAATCTGATGAATGTAAGTATTTTTTTGTTTTGATTTAAATTTCTGTGATTATGATTAAAGTGGTTCATATGCTTACTGGCATCTTTGTTTCTACCATAAATTGTCCTTTTCCATTTTCCTGTTGGAATGTCTTCCCTCTGATTTCCAGGAGCTTTTGTATATTATTATATCAGACCTTTGTTTAAATAGATATTGAGAGATTTATTTACCCAGTCTGTTTGTCTTTTATCCATGTATATGGCATTTAAAAATTTTTGATGTTACCTTAACTATGAAAACCTCTTCAACTTCTAGATCCTTGTCTCATTTGGAAAGTATTTTTCAACTCAACATTATTAATAACAGTTATTAGGTAGATAGATATTAGACAGTGGATTGTTTCAATTTATTGAAACTCTTAATCTAGAAATTTTGCACAATTTATCAATTATCAGATGCTGTACAGAAGAGAAAGAGGGATACCTTCTTGATTTTGGACTAGATATTGCTATGGATTTCCTTACCATAATCTTGCGATTATTTCCATTTAATGGAATAGGAAATAGGTTATTTGTCCAAAGTCACACAATTAGGTGGTGGTGAAGCACCTAAGCTAGCACATAGCAGGGCATAAATTAATATATATATATATTTTTTTTGGTACTGGGGATTGAACCCAGGGGTACTCCACCACTGAACTACATCCCCAGCCCTGTTTTGTATTTTATTTAGAGACAGGGTCTCACTGAGTTGCTTAGGGCCGCACTAAGTTGCTGAGGCTGGCTTTGAACTCTAGATCCTCTCGCCTCAGCCTTCAAAGTGCTGGGATTACAGGTGCATAAATTAATATTTTGTGGATGAGTGAATGAGTTGGATTTTGTCCTAAGCCTGTCTGATTCAACCCAAGCTTCTTTTCCTATGTGTCTTCACTGCTCTTTATTCTCCCTGTAGGAGGCAGCCCGAGTTTAGCATTATTTTAGGACCAGGGATAGATTATTACTAAATGGAACATTTCACATTTGAATTAGTTTTCTCTTTTCACATTATTAAAAGCTGAAAATCTGGCTAATTGTAGAGGAGCCTAACATGGAATTTAGGAAAAGGTTGACCTTTTAGTTTTAGGTCTGGATTTTGGACAAAACAACAGTGGGAGAAGGAAAGAGAGATGGCAGATAGGATTCAGATCTCTCACAGTAATGCTCTCTGGCCACAGGACCTCTTGTATGACATTCACCTCTGGGGAAGCATGTAGAATTGTCCTCTGCAATAGGTTTTGTTTGGATCTCTGGTATTTGTGACATAGAGGTCCAGGTGGGTGGGCAGAGAAGATTTTTATCAGCCTTTTGGGTCTATTTTATTTGTTTTTGGTTTCTTGTCTCTTTCAGAATATGCTTCTAGAACTTTCATCCATTATGAAAAAATAGTGCACCAGGGGAAGCTGGTATCTGCAGGAGGAAAGCTGCACCCTTGTTCACTCAGACTATGGAAGAGCTTTGGGATTCACCTCCTCCACAGTACTCTAGTCTGGATCTCAAATGTCTCCCAAAGACCTATGTGTTTAAGGTGTAGTCCCCAGTTTGGTGCTATTGGGAGACGGTGGAACCTTTAAAGAGGTGAGGCTAGTGGGAAGTCTTAGATCATTGGGGATGTGCCCTTGAAGGGAATTGTGGGGGCCTCAGCCCCTTCCTCTTTCTTTTGTATCCTGGACATGGGGAGAACAATTTTCTTCAGGGTACTCTCCCACCATGATGTACTACCTTGTCCCAGGCCCAATAGTAACCAACGATAGACTGAAACCTCCAGAGCTGTGAGCCAACAACTCTTTTCTCTTTCTAGGTTGATTACCTCGAGTATTTAATATAGGGACAGAAATCTGGCCAACACACACAGGGATTCCTGGCAGGAGACAGGCTGTGAACAGGGTGCTCTAAACCTGGGCTCACTTCCCACTGGGGAGGGGAGTCAGCTTCTCACTGCCCTGCCTGGGCACACTGCATGAGGCAGGTCTAAGAATAGGCAGGGAGGAATTGTGCACCATGAGAGAAAATATAGGGGTAAGAGCTGCTGTTGCCCTAAGAAGAAGAATTGGAATGTGGTTTTTCTTCCCTAACCCCAGAAGTCTGGTGGGACACCAGAGAGAGCATCCAACTCTGCAGCAGCAACAGCTGGTCCCTTCAACATGGGTCCAGAGCAGACCTGGAACTCTGTCTTCAGTCTGGGCTCAAACATGCTTCCTGTCTGCAAAAGAAGGTGGATGACAAATTTTTATTCTCTTTATCTCATTAGTACATTTCTTGGGATGAACAAGCTGAATTTTTAGTTCACAAATGCTATGGAAATAAAATATTGATTAAAACACTGTCGAAACTCACATTGCTTGATTTGATTGTATATTTCCACTGGGAACATCCATCATCAGTGGTGCAGCCATGTCTGTGGCCCAACAGGGGTTTCCTGAGGATTAGTAGAAGCCAGCACCTCTTCTTCACCCTGCCAGTGGTCCTGAGCCATCCAGCCAAACTGCCTCCAAAAGCACTGAGCACTTACAATGCAGAGAGACAGTCGGCCATGTGATATGCAGTAACTAGCTGATCTACAAGGCAGCTTGGTTGGTTACTCCTTACTTGTCTGAGTTCTGAGAGCCCTAAAGGTGGGCTTAATTCCCACGGGAGTTACTTAGCTCCTTCATCTTCCATCCTGTGGCTAGACTGTCCCCCAACTCTGACCACATACCTTGTAATAAAGGCTTCAAATTATAAGAATCAGTTTGGTTCAAAGTCACAGGGCTTTGCATTATCTATGTACTGAGATAAAATCCAGAGGAAATTCATGTGCTGGCTTCTGCCTCTGACCTCATTCCTACCTCATGTACCCTACCCAACATGACTGCTGATAGCGCTCTGTCTTCCCTGTTGTTACCTACACAGCAGTGGTTTTCTGGACAGCCTGTGCCACCATGTGCCTGACTTTGGGGGATAGTTAGTTAGCTTGTTAAGTAGTTAGTTTGGCTTGTGTTGAACTTAGGGCTCAAGTGATCATCCCATTCCAGACTCCCAAGCATCTGGGACTAAAGGTACACATAACCATACCTGTCTTGGGTACTCATTCTTACACTGGCAGTTCCAAGCCTCATTTCAGCCAAACTTTCACTCATGATACCTTTATTTATATCAGCCTTGTAATTATAGTAATAGGTGGTATTCATTTGTGGTTGACTTTAATTTCTTGATAGATGATAATTTTTATTTTTTTGCAAAAGGGAAGTACACTAGGTATATCTTATTTTCAGGAAACAATTTCTAACCATCAGAAACAAGCTCTCCACTACAAAGGGTATTCAGACAGAGGCTGGGCAGCTGCTGAGGTGTTGCAGAGGCAGCCTAAATTGGCTGGACTGTTCTGTGCTTCTGTCTCAAATAGCTTCTGAGTCTTCTCTGTTCCCATGTTTTGTAGAGGTGGGGAGTAGATGAGCTATGAAAAAAGAGTCTTCTACAGACAGTGAGTTTGTAGACAAGCCACTGAAGACCAGGCAGATGAAATGAGAGTGGGACCAAATTTAAAAAGATGACTTTTAAGGTGCATATTATATTCCAGGTACTCATTGGCACATTATCTAAACCTGCATAGCTGTGTAAAATTAAGTACTTTTCCCATAGATAAAGGTCACTTAGTTGAAGGTCCTACTAGAGTTCAAACCTAGGTCTAGTTTCTCCTTGATCCATGGTTCTTCACAATGCCCTGCTCTCCTGTCCCCAAGTCTCTTGCCCCTGGAAAATGATTTATTTATACATCTCTCTGCCCAGCTAGCCTGTGCAAACTCTAAGAAGAAGGCCTGTGTATTTTTGATATTGGATATTCAACATATTGCAGTGTTGGTTGAATGAAATATATGTATAGATGCCCAAAACAATACCTTACACATCACTTCTGATTCTCTAGTCTTTATTCCTTTTTCAAAGTTCCCCATCATGTCTCATCAACAACTTTATTATGAGAGTCAGGGGTCTGTCTGGCAGCATTTCCCCCTTTTTTTGTAATTTAAATGTCCTTTACCCTGTAAACCCTTTACAGGATTGTCAACCACACAGCACAAAGAGGTTAAAAATAGTCTGAAGAACTTAGTGCAAAATATAATACTTCCAGTGACTGTCAGTGTCAGTATCTCTGAAGGTTTTCATCTAATGCTTTAGGGTGAGGTTCACTGCCTCAGGAGTGTACCTGTCTTCAAAGAGTAAAAGTAAAAACTAGCCATGGAGAACCAGCAGTCTCTTTCTGGTTGACCAGGCAGGCCAGTGGAGTTATGTGTCAGGATCTGCAGGAGCTGCAGGGTGTGTGGATAGGAGGTGTCATGTTCTTGAGTGAAATGAAATGAAAGCACTTGCATAATGAGATGTGTGCTTTTCTTAGCACACATCTTCATTCTTTGTCATCAGAAAGTACCATGTTAATTTATATTAGGAAGGCAAAGGTGCTCAGTGGGGAGAACTAGGAACCCATTCCATACTCAGGACACCATCACCAGTTGGTGTTAAAAAAATATCATACAAACTTGTTAATGTGTCCCAGCTGAGGGCTGGCAGGGGCCAGGTGGGTTAAAGAAGAGTAAAAACTTCCAAAGCAATTTCAAAGAACATCTCAAGTTATTTCCAAATACATCAAATAAAGCAACTGGCCTAATGTAGAGAGAGCCAGTCCTCACTGTGACTGGAGTAGATACAAATGACTCAGGGAGCACATTCACAGTAGGGAAGAAAATGGCTGCTACCCATCTGGGGCCAGACAGTCCTCACATTCTTCCTTTCTCCAGAATGGAAAAGCTGGTGAGGTTTACTTCCTTTCACACAATGATCATCACTCCTGACACAAAAGCAAATGTCAAGGTTGAAGTTGCAAATGACCATCAGTTCTGAATTACCAGATTTGTATACAGAAAAATTTGCTTCTGTAACCCTCCTGTTTTTCCAAGATTGGACTAAATAACTTCATGACTTCAGGCAAAAATAATCTAATTCTTGTATGAGGCTGATGTTTTCACAACAGTACAATCTAGTGCTCTCTGGAAGCCTTCCTTGACTCAGTAGGTGCCTATGGATACTCACTAAAGGAGTAGAACGCAGTAGCTTTTAATTTCAGTTTTCCCATCTTGCAGATGGGAGGTGGCCTGGATACCATGCACTGAATTGGATGGACCTCGTGTGTGTTCATTATTCACAGCCTTGCTATCAGCCCAGCCGTATTGCTACTGCTCCCTTTTAGTGGCTTCTCTCTTACCTCGCAATGCTAGTCCAATGTTACTCATGGACATCTGGCACGTCTACAATGCAATATCTTGTTTTCCTTTTACATAAAAATTCAAGAAACAAACCCTACACATTTCTGGTTTAACTATATTACTTCCTGTAATTCTAAACTTCTGTCCCTGAGACTCATTGCATCATCATGTTGGTTTAATGCCCTCTCCCATTCACTTTCATTTAGTTTTAGGGTTTGTAATTTTTTTTTTTTTTTAAGATATGGTATCATTTTCTTGCCCAGGTTGGTCTTGAATTTGTGGACTCAAGTTATGCTCCCACATTAGCCTCCCAAGTACCTGGGACAATAGCATGAGCCACCATGCCCAGCTTAGTTTTTATTTTTTGTTTTAAAAAGCAAACCTTTTATTTTGGTATAATTTTAGACTCACATATACCCGAAGGAAATAATATCCTTCACCTAGTTTTCCCCAATAGTAAGATTTTGCATAACTATAGTATAATATCAAAACCAGGGAATTGGGTCTAATGCCTTTTATCTACTGTACGAGGCACTGAATTTTTAAAATTCAGAGTTTAGGAATTACATTAGCATTATGAAGTTTTTAAGATTTCTGATCAGGTAGTAGGGAGGGTCCAAACTAGAGGAAGAGAAATGTCCTCTTGAAAAGAAAAGATTTTTAGAGGCTTCCCACTCTGTAATCTGTAAAACATGGATCAGAGGCAAAAAAGAAATCAGTTTACAATGCATAATGATATGTCTTTATTTCATCAACAGAAATGGTGTCTAGACAAAATTCAGTTAACACTAGCAATTCAACTGAGTGAATTTTTTTTTGCACAATAGTGTATTTACAATGAGTAAATGAAGTTTCAATTCATTAGTTCATAGCAATATTTTCCCCAAAAAGGTAAAAATTCTTAGTTACAGATAATAAGCATCAACCGCCATTTCATCTTTACAATAAAAACCACAAGAAAAACCACAATCACTTAGAAAACAAAAATAAGGACAAGCCTAAGAACTAGTACAATAAAATGATGCATTGAATTAAGTTACATTAATCGCATAGAATCTGTGTAAAAAGTATGTAGAAAAACACCTGATGTAACCTGTTACAGTCGTTGACCAGTTATGAGAGGTACAGAGGGTTATACAGGTAGATATGTGTGAAAACTGTCCGTATTGTTCGACCTGGGGGGAAGGGAAGAGGGGCTGCAGCCCCTTGCATACGCTGAGAAGACCCTGTTTTGAATATGGCCTCTGGAGTTTGTAAGGCATATATAAGAGGTGCACTTGCATCAGACTGGTTCTGGAACAAATTCTCACAGGCCCTCTTGCCTTGATTGGCTCACTGTGTCTAACAAGCACCCGAAGCTCCCAAATGCATTTGCCATCTTCCTGATAACTCACTAGAAGTGCTATGTTCTTTTGTCAGAGTATGAATGGACACTCCAGCATTTGCACACCCAAAATGCATTGTTTGGACTCAGGTGGAGGCCACTGTTCTGCCTCCAAACATGTTTTGGTAGAAGACTTAGCATCAAACTATAGGAAAAGCTCTCTTTGTCCAGGTCCTTTGCACTCTTTCCTGATAACCATGTCCGGTTATCCTCACGGGAGCATTTGGCACTGAATGTGAGTCTACCTGAAACGAATGGTCTTGGTGCACTTCTGCTTCTACCAAGGGCCACTGTTTTATCTGAGGTCAATAAACTGGAATGAAAACGAAAGTCAGAGTTGTTTATTCATTGCTTGATAGTGAAATGCATACACCACGTCACAACATTAAATCAAAGCTACAAAAGTTGGCCTCTGCAACCAAGTGGGTATTCTTCACAAAATGGCAGCATCATTTTCATATCATGATTAAAATGTACTGATATTCATTTGATATAAATAATTATGACCCAGAGTGGAGTGTAGGAAAATACTATACACTTACTTCTCTTTGCAAGTAATGTTTTTGCACCGTCAGTTGAATAATTTATCCTTGATCTGCCACAATAAGTCTTTTCTATATACAAATACTATTTGCACACACTATTTGTGTACAAATATGTTCTATTCTACAGCATCATTCTTGGATGCTTGGGTCATGAAATGGCTCGGGCAGTATTAAAAACATACACTTTGGACACAAAATGCCTGCATGCACACAGACTTCCTTTATGAATACCAACTCAACACAGGGCATCTTATTGGCGACTGACTTTCCAAAAATTGAACCTACAAGAAGATCCTGGATTTTGGGAAGAAACACTAACTCATGATACAACCAACAGTTCTATTCCTTAAAGAAAATCTTGATCTCTAGTCTGTTTTCCATGATTCAAAGACAAAACTTAATTTTTACCCCTTTCCAGATTTGAGAGTCCTCCTGAACTGTAAGCAATTGCGGAGCAGTTTGAAGTCACTTATAAAACAGCTCCTAGTTTAAATGGGGCATGGTGTATAGAAACAGGTTGCTAAATTCAAAAAAGCTTTGCAGACTTTGACTCATTTTGAGAGGAAAATGCTACTCCATTGGATGCAGAGCAGCTTCCAGGGGCAGGACTTTGAGGTTTGTTTAAAGGCTTAAGATTTTCAAATCCATGTTTGTTGTTGCTGCTTGTCCTTCTTCTCTCTTCTTTAATGGCAATCATAAAATTAAAAGAGAATATGTAGGTTTTAGTCAGTCCTCTCATGAAAGTCCTGTAGCTTGGTCCCCAAGCTCCTTTTTAAGGAGAAGTGGCAGTTGGCATACTTGTCACTAGCCTTTTTTTTTTTTTTTTAACTTCCTTGGAAAAGCTATACAAGGATTAAATCCAAAATTATAGTGCATTTTAAAAAGCAGCATACTTTTAGAAAGACAGTCAATAAATTACTTTTACAACATACAAAATAACATTTTCTACTGCAGCATCACCTCTGACGCCTGAGTCATTGTTATGGGAACTTGGAAGAGAAGTAGCAGGATGGCCTAGTATCTTTGCCAGCTTTATTTTTTTTCTTTTCTTTTTAAAAGTTTTAAAAACCATTTTGTTCCAGAATCAGTATGTAATGAAGTCTGATTTTATTCAAGGCACCCCCAGATAACGCAGAGAAACAAAGACATACAGCAAAGCACTCACCTGCCCAAAGCCTGACCAACCTGAATGAATGGAGGTTGTCTGGAGACACAAGTAGGACAAAGGTGGATCCACAGGGAGGACTAGTTTGAGGTGGGATGTTAATTAGTCTTGGGGTCACCTGTACTGGTCCTGCCACCCACAACCCATTCCCACCCTGGGCATTTGGAGACTCAAACAGGCTGTCACAGCAATCTTCCTATAGAGCCCACTATTGGAGTGTTCTTTATCTTTGTAAGAAAGAACCTTTAAAAAACATAACTAAATGTCACCTTATTGTGCAAACACTTATTTCTTGCTGTTCACTTGCTTTTCCTTTTTATAAAAGGCATGAGGGATCCCAGGAAAAGAAGATAGACTGGATTTTAAAATTTCACTTGAGGCAATTTGGATTCTGGTCCCCAACAAGTCCTCCCTTTGAATCAGGACAGAAATATTTCTGACAAACAATGGTTCAGAATAGCAAAAGACACAGACGTATCACATGAACAATTACACAAAGTCAGTCACTGTTTGTGGGGGGCTAATGAATGAAATAACTTGTTAAAATACTCAGAAATACAATAACTGTTTTTAGAACAGTTTTTTTTTTTTTAAACCAGTTCCCATGGCAGAGGTTGGATAGGGGAAGAGGAAGAAAAGCAAGGCAGAGGCTGATGGGAGGGAGATGAAGGCTGAGTTAGGATGGAGAGAAATATAGACCTGACCCCTCCCCTCCTGGAAATGGCTGCCACATAGGTCTGGGCTACTGAATGACAGAAACCTGGGGAAAGAGATGGAATGTGGTCAAGACTACCAGTTGCACATGAGTTGTTACCAGGGTAAATCAAGCAAAGAAGCTGGTCTGCACCTGGTTACGATATGAGCAGAAGACATTCCTTTTCTTAAAAGAGGAGAGGTCACTTAAAAAGGCAACGGGAGAGTTAAAAAAACAAAATACTGTCTGCTGACTCTTGCACCATAACACACACCTGTGAAGTATCACATGATTCACATTGAGTTAAAATTCTAGCTGTCACCAGTTTTCCACAAAGGCAAACCTCCCGGAAGCACAGAGCTGTTCTATGAGGCTGAGAAATTCCAACAACTGTAGCAAAAACAGTAGCTCCAACACGGAGCTCTATCAAAATCTGTCTCTGACAAGCACATGCGCGCGTGTGCGCACACACACACACAGAGAAACAAAAACCCAGAGGCAGGTTTCAAAAGTGTAACTATTTTAAAAGAAAAGCCTTTTTTTTTTAATCCTACTGCATGAACCAACAAATTTCTGGCATTCATACATATTTAAACATTTAGTGCTAATATTTGTACAGAAAAAAGTTAATAATACTAAAACATATGTTACTATGATTTCACTTTTCGCCTACTAATCATATACTAATTTCTCCTTTTACATGCAGCTTTAATATTGTCCAAACAATGGCACAAATAAAGAAACAAAGTCAACCATCTATTCCCACTGCCCACCACCCCATTCCCACATCAAACTGTTCTGGACTCTCTTTTACAGCCAGGCTGAAGTGGCCTTCAGGCTGCTCAGTGAGAGGAGATGGGACCACTGGAAGGAGGGAGCTGATTCCTCTTCCTTGGGGCACACCTTCCTGTAAACATGGCCAGGGGCCAGGATGCCCCAAGAGCCAAGGGAAGCTGCTCTCTCTGGGTTGCAAACCAACCAGTTTTGCAGCAAGAGAAGAAAATGATCATCAGGTGAGGGTAGGGTGTATGTGTGTGTGTTTGGGAGGAGGGGCAGGGAGGGCTCCTGATGATGTCTCCTCCAAAGCCTCTGAATGAAGTTGCCTTCAAACAAGAGACTGGCAGAAAAGCCCCAGAGTACGACTTAGCATTAGGAGAAAGAAAGGAGAAGAAATGAGTTAGTCCGCGTCAGGGATGGATCTCAGGCTTGAGTCTGCCCTGCTCTCTCATACTTTCAGTAAGCTGCATTAACCCGGGAGCTGCCCCTTAACAGGACCCTCAGGCTGCAACTCAAACCCCCTCAGGGGAGATGTCCTGGGAGGCCGATCCCAGGCAGGAAAGTGGGTGGTTGGTCCTTCAAAGGAGAAGGTCCTACTGCATAACACTTCCAAGGGCAAGCTGATGAAGTGCTGAAATGGATGGGCCTACTCCCTGGGAAAGAAAACAGTTCTAGCTTGATTTCTAGGAGCCTTTGCTTGCTGAGTTCTGGTGCGAAATCATAGATTCCTGCTGCTTTGATGCAATTTTGAGTGAGATGTCCAAACTCTCTCCCCACTTAGGAATCTGAACATCCAGCATCAATTCTGAACTCTTTATCTGCAGTTAAACTTTACTTAGGGAAAGGTGGGGACGAGGTGAAATATAAAAATATTCAAGCAGATTATTGTCTACACATCCTAGGATGAATTCATTATTTGGCAAGATTGTTTTTCCTACATAATTATCACCTGAGTGCTTTTTTAAATTAGCTAAAATGTTTTACTTTTTTAAAACTAAAAGCAAAGAATATACAGTATACTTGAGTTATACTGAAGTTACAACTTCATTTAAGAAAATAGGTTTGACCCAAAACTCAGTGCAAGTGGCAAAGTTGACCATTACTGTACAGTATCTGCAAGGAAAAACAAAACAAAACAAAAACAAAACAAAGAACAAACCCACAATGCTCACATGACACCGCCTGGCAGTGCCCAAACCAACCCAAACAAACAAAATAAGGGTCTGAAATAAAACCTTAAAAAGCTTCCAACATTGAATCTTATCCATAAATAAGCACAAATTGAAATTGAACTGTGAAGCAAGAAAAATGACCATGTTAACAGTTACCAAACTGGTTTTAAGCATCAGAGACAAAAGAAGAGGAATGTTGGAACCTGTTTATAAATGAGATATGAAGTTTCCAGTTTTGAGAAAATTGAGGCATGCAGGACTTTTGCATATGGATATATATATATATACTTTATATATATTATATATAATATGTACAGTCTAGCTATAAAACTTTGATGTGTATAGAAGCTGTCTTCAATGAAAAAAATTGAACATTCAGAAGAAATTCCTGAGATAGGGTTTGTGACATGGGCCACTGAGAAAAAAAATCCGTGGTTGGGTCCTAGAGGTGTTGTAGTCTATCCCTGTGAAGACTGAAATTAACCCACAGACAGACAGTGTCGCACTGTTGTCTTTCCTTGCCTGAGCAAGGGGTAGCACCATTGTGAAGGTAACTCTGTCGCTCCTGCTTGAAGAGAGGAGGGAATACTTCAGAACAGTATTGCTGCTAAGACTGCTGTAGTGTGCACCAAATTCATTCTTGGTTCTTCAAGACAACAGATGAACAGCGCCATAGGCTGACTGAAGAACACCTGGATGGGAGAGGTGTGAGGACTGGGAGGCAGATCCAAGTCACTAGGTGTAATCTTTCCTGGGCTGTTCATCAGTCGTACACTTGTCAGTCATTTCCTGGCAGAAGTCCACAGTCACCGACTGGCTCCTGGGTTCAAGAGGAGGTCCTCTCTCAGAGAAGGTTCCTGGGTCAGTACCTTCTAACCTCCTCCCAGAGGTACAATTCTCAGAGGTGTTGCTGGGGACCCAGGGGGCCCCGGGGGGAGCCGCACCTGCCTCCAAGCAGCAGGGCACATTTTCCCCCACTGCACACTGGGAGGCTGCAAGGTTCTGCTCAACACCCAAAGGAGTGGGGTTAATACTGGAGGCTCCAGGGAGATCCATGGGGATGAGGACAGGGCAATACCGGTGCAGGGCCTGGATCTGCTCGGGGCTCTGGATGTCTCGGCAGACTTCCTGGGAGAGGCAAGAGAAATTGTCCAACAGTTCCCCCATGCATGCTTTCAGTTGATTCCTCTCTGACAACAGTTTTTCCTTCTCACATACCTGGACAATAGAGGGAAAATAGAGAGAAGGCTTGATCAATCTAAATTGGAGGACACAAGAACTCATTTCAGGGGGTTTTCCAACCTTTGTTTTAACACCCTGCACTATAACACATGAACAACAAGGTCAGGGTCAGACACTTAAAAATTACACATGTCCAGGGACCCTGGAAACACACCCTGGCCACGTCTGAGCAGCTTGTCCAAATGTGCTGCTTCGACACCTTCCCTGTGGTGTCTCGTCATGCCTCTCTGAGACCCAGGTAAGAGACCAGCAAAATCACCACCAATCAGGAAGTCAGTGCCCTGGTTTTGGAATCTGGGGTCTGTAGAACATCAACTGGAAAACTCTTAGTCTCAAACCTTATAGTTGAAAATCTCATAATGTATTAGGTTGCCATTTTTGAGAGGCAAAAGTTGACCAATTCCAGCTATTTGACATTCTGAAAATGGCAAACCTATGAAGACAGTTAAAAGTTTATCAGTGGTTACCAGAGTAAGGAATAGATGAGAAAGTGGAGCACAGAGGATTTTAGGTCAGTAAATCTAATCTATATGATACTATAGTGGTGAGTACTATGGTGTGTGTGTGTGTGTGTGTGTGTGTGTGTGTATACATATCTATATCTCTCTATAAATATAGTCCTTAATATATTTGTCAAAATGCATAGAATGTACAATACTGAGTATGCAAGTGTGAAACCCAATTCAAAGTAAGGACACTGGGTGACAAAGATTATATACCAAATGTTCCATTCTGGTGGGCATGTTGATAGTGGGGAGGCTGTGATTGTGTAGGATCATGAGCATTTGGGAACTCTGATTATTCCATTTCATTTTTCTGTAAACCTAAAACTACTCTGAAGAAGTAAGTCTATTTAAAAAACTAAAATAAAATCAACCACCAGCAATTTTATATGGTTCAGCCTAACACCAGCAGGCTCTTTTTGTACTGCAGCAGATCGAACACAGTAGTCCCCTTTTTAGGTGCTGGGGAAGCTGCAGTGAATTCTGAGCAGGGATTTTCCCTGGACACAGGATGGGAAGACAGATACTCGGAGGCTGAGCCCTAACATACTAGCCCACAATTTTGAGATGCTTTCCCCCTTAAACAAAATCCCACATATGCGCTTCTGTTACTAAAATTTATCACCTCCTTGGAGAGATGAGTTTAGCACCAGAGAAGAGACTAATTAAGGTTTTACCATCAGTGTTTGTGTGAGGTCCATGCATTGCACATGATGAAGTGGATGAGGAAACTGGGCGCCTGAGGCAGTGTGAAGGGAGTCCCAGCCAGCCCTCTGCTGGTACGGATGGGAAGGGCCAGGAAGGATGGGAGAGAAATGAAGAGGAGGGAGAGAGGAGCAGACATTGCATGCACAAGGAGCAAGTCTCTGATGTGGGAGCTGCACGTGCTGTTACACGAATGCAATCTGGCAGGCAGCGTGGGCATGTGTGTCGGAGAGAGAGATTTACATGGGGAAAGGGCACCTGCTAAAATATTTATAAATTTATCAAGAAAACATGTTTTAAAAATGAAAAATAAACAGATGTACAAGTGCAACTCGAGAGAAATACATTATGCGAGTTTGCAGAAGCAGAGTGGCGGGTGTGTGGGAGACGGTGTGGGTGTGGGAAGTGAGTGTGGGGCCTCCTGGGGACTGTGCGGGGTGAGAGGGGTGGGGATGAAGCTGCCCTGCCTGCCCAGGCCACCTCTACCACTGGACCAGGCAAGTGGGAAGAGCACCCTGGTTAGCTGTTAAGAAATAAAACAAGGAGGGAGGTGCCTCGGGGAGAAAGTCTTCCATGCATGATGGGTCACCTGGCCCTTTCTCCTTTGAACCCAGAAGCCTGCAAAGGAAGAAGCAACAACTTCTGGCTACCAAGGGAGGAATCTCAGACTCACTTCTGCCACGTCAGCATGGCCAAGGCACAGGCCCACCGGTGGAAAATGTCTGGGCCACTTTCTAGGGGAAAGAAAATGAGGTGCCACTTATGAGAGTTTGGGCTCTGCGGAAAAGGCAGTATGAGTCATGCCTTGGTTAAAAGCATAAGCTCTAAGTCACAGACACAGCTCTGTGCACACGGCATTCTCAGCTTTGAACACAGCATAGTATTTAAGGGGTTGCCAAAAAGTGGTGGAGAACTAGGAGTTCTTGGTTTTTCAACTGAAAAATACCAGCAAAGTGCTTTAGGTATCTGCCTGTTATATGGTTTCTTAGATTTTATTATTTGTTCACTATTACATAGTTACAAGAGCAGAATGTTAATTACTAAAATCAGGCTTTTTGCTCTATGACCTAAAGAGAGGTGCAGGGCAAGAATTACTATAGAAATGTGAACCAAAATGGTTGTTTTGATGACCTAAGCCCACCAGGCCTTCAGTAGATCGACACTCACCAGCAGGAACATCCTGCTTCCTTATGTGGTTTAAGTTATATTTTGTTGTTGTTGAAATAATACAAGGGCTGGGCATGTAGGTCAGTGGTAAAACTCCTGCCTAGCATATGCAAGGCCTGGGTTTCATTCCCAGCACTGCAAAGAATAAAACAAAACAAAAACCCCCAAACAAACAAAAACCTTAAGGAAAAATTTGGAAAAAAGAAGCAGTTTGTAATCTTCTGACCTAAAATTGTCACAATTTCCAGTAAGCAATTGTGCAAGACAGTTCTTAAAAGCCAACAATGGGCCAACACCTGAGATTCAAAGACCATCAAGACACTGTCCTGTCCTTGAGGAACCTACCATCTAGGGTTGGGGGCAGCAGGGACAGACACATGCACAAATAATCCAAGAATGAATGATAAGCACTAAGTCAGAGGGCAGATCAGGGTTCCCAGGGCCAGGGACCCAGCCTAAGTAGAGACTCAGCAAAGGCAGACTTCCTGAAGAGATGACCTGACTTTTAAAGCACAAAGGAGCTAGTTAGAGAAGGAAAAAGTAGAAGAATGTCAGGATAGAGGGGAATCAGTAAGCACGAGTGCAGAAGTATAAAACAGCAGAAGATGTGGGGTAATTGTGGACATTTTGATATTACTAGAGGTTGAATCCGAAGAAGGGGTAAAAGCTGATGCTAGAGGGGCAGTTACAGACTGAATCATGGAGGGCAAGGTATGTCTTTAAAAATGTTTCTAAGTTGACATATAATAATTGCACATATTTATGGTGCACAGTGTGATAATTCAACATATGCATACAATGTGCATGATCAAATCAGGCTAATTAGCATTTCTCTTTCCTTAACCACTTGTCATTCCTTTTTGTTGGGAAGCTTTGACCTCCTCTTTTCCAGTTCTTCATAAGATAAATGAGAAATTGCTATGAACTATAGTGACCCCGCTGTGTTGTAGAACATTGGAATTTACTCCTTTAATTATATTTTGGTACCTGTTATCCAGCCTTCCACAGGACTGGCCTTGCTAAGGCCCTTGGGCTTTAGTTTGTAGGTGATAGGAACTACTGAACATGGGCAGATTTTTCCCTGCTTCATGTCAAAACAGGAACAACAACAACAACAACAAACCCCTGAATTCCAAGGTTATATTAGTAATCAATTTACAACACTTCCTTGGGCTTTTCCAACATCTCATCTTTACTCTTAGGCTTACCATGAGGCAAAGAATTTTCTGCAAATAGTCTAAGAACCTAAACTTAGATCATGACCACATTACGTGGCCTCCCTCTTCTTCAGCTTGACACAGATCTGAGGCCAGCATTTGGATAGCAGAGAGGTGGAGCTGAATAGGTCAAGTTGGTTGTCTTTAAAGCTATAGTCAGGAGCCAGAGATTGCTGTATTTACTTCCTATAGCTTGAGGATGTTTACCAAGGAGAAGGGTAGGGAAACAAAATCTGAGCATGGAGGAGCTTGGGAGATGGGAATTTGTTTCCTGAGATAAAACATTCTCAGGCACAAGGAAGAGATGTCAGTCACTTCTAGAAGAATTGCAAAATCAAGGACCCTGAGACTGCAAAGGGTACTAGATCACCTCACTAAGCAACTGCCTCTCTGTAAGTAGATGTCCTATCTCTCACCTATACTCCTCTGCTGGGAGGCAGAGAAAGCAGTGGTAAAATAATGCCATTTGGAATCAGACATCTGGGTTTGCATTGAAGGAAATTTACCCAATCTTTCTGTATCATAGTTTCCTCTATAAATGGGGATAAAATAGTATCTAAGTCACAGTGCAGATTGTGATCATCCACAAAAATAGGTTAGAAGATGTGTGCAATAAGTACCTGCTATTATTACATATCAAATGGAAAATAAAACATTCTATATGGAAGACTGAAGGATGTGACACATGATTACACACCTGCACATTCACACACAATGCAGATGGAAAGCTATTATTTCTGTTGAGAAATTTCCTTAAAAAAAATATCCAAATGTCTCTAAAGGGTGCTCCTTTCCCTCTACTTCTCCAGTCATCATTGCTATAATTTTACATCAGTCCTCATTGCTTCAGGTTGCTGAACACAACTGATGGGTCAACTCACCAATTTGCGGATTTCACATTCTAAGTTCTGAATACAGTCCAGTTTCCTCTTGCGGCAGCGCTGAGCTGCAATGCGGTTCTTGCTGCGCCGCCGGACATCGTGAATGAACTCTAACTGTTCTGAGGTTAGTTTGTGCATCTTAATCATCATCTGAAAATCGTTCCTTGGAAGATCTGTGATTTGATCTACAGGAAAAGGAAGTTTGACCTGAAACCAAGAAAAACAGAGTAAGATTCTAGCAGTTGGATTTTAATTTTAATTCTGACAGGCAGTTCATCAGAAAATGGTCACACCTCTTTTTAAGGTCACCAAGTAATAGAAGAACTGAAAGCAAGATGCAATTAATTCTTTCTTGTTTCAAACACAAGATGAAATATTTGGATAATCAAATAGAATAAGAACACACAAGAACAATGCAATTGTCATTCCTAAAACCTTTGAGGCAAATTATGTGGAAATTGTGTCAATTTTTTCCATTGCTATAGCACTTTTGCAAGAGGAACCCCATAGTTAGTCAAAACCTTCAGCCACAAGACATATAGCATGACTCAAAAAAATGGCAAGTTATAGGGAGATACTATCTAATGACTTATGTAAAACACTTGAATAAAGAGAACCACTCCTACCTTGAAGATATGGAAAGATACTCAACATGATTTTAGTCACAACAGCAAAAATTTGATGCAAGGAGATAATTTGGATAGGCTCTGTCAGCATGAACTAGGCATTGGAACTGGGTTTTAGTCCTTCTTACTAGACATGAGATCCCCAGCAAGTTACTTTATCTCTGGAGCCTCAATTTCCTCATCTGCAAAATGGGTATTTTCTTTAGCTGTCCTGTGTTATATAACTGTGTAAGAGTTACGTACTTTGGCAGACTATATTTTCCAAAAACGGCTATATCATCTCACATTTTCTTTTAACAACATGTTGTCATTCCTCTATCAAGAGGTGTGATGCACATTCCTGTCATATCAACAGAATGCAGTGGATTTCATGGTGTGTAATTTCTGATGCAGTTTCCCCTTAGGCCTCTTAGATTGCTCCTTCTGGAGGAAACCAGCTGCCATGCCATAAGGACACTCAAGCAGCTTTGTGGAGAAGCCCATGTGGAGATGAGCCAATGCCTCCAACCAACAACTAGCCTCACCTTGCCAGTCATGTGAATGGCTACCAAGAAATGGATTCTCTAGCCCCACTCCAACCTTCAGATGAACACCCACTTCAACCCCATAAGAAATCCTGTCTATTCTGCTCAAATAGACCTCTCCTGAATTCCTAACTCCCAGAAACTCTGAGAGAGATTAAATGATCATCGTATAAACCATTAAGTTTGGGAATGACTTATCACACTGCAATAGATAATCAATTTTGGTATTTTATCAGCAAGATTCCTACTTTCAAACTCTTGCAAGTCAAGGCAAAAAAGCATTATCTAAAGAGAAGATGCTTGAAGGATGGATGTGCTTTCCTGGTTATGGTTAAATGCTTGACTCTAATCCTGTGGTGGTTTCAAATCTTTTCTTTTTCATTCTTTCTTTTTCTTTTTGTGGTACTGGGGATTGAACCCAGGGTGCTCTACCACTGAGCTTCATCCTTAATCCTCATTATTGTATCTTGAGACAGTCTTGCTAAATTGCCCAAGCTGGCCTAGAACTTGTGATCTTCCTGCCTCAGCCTCATGAGTCACTGGGATTACCAGCATGCACCACTGTAGCTGGCTGGTTGAAATGTTTCTTAAGAGGAGAATAACAATGAAAATGAGTAAATTTAAAAGCCTCTAGTGCAGAAGGTGAGAAGTGAACCAAAGTTCTCTGTCTCTAGGGCCTTCTGAGCACCCATGAGGTAAAGAACACAGGCCTGCACTTTCAAGCAGTTTGTCATTACCCTTTCTAGGCCTCTTACTGACAAATTCAGGCACTTTTGGGTTCAATTTTGGTCCTGCTTCAGGAACTCCGGGTAAAGGAAGGCTGCAAGCTGCTTGTCCAGGAAACAATGTTACCAGCTCGGATGACTGAGTTTTTGCATACATGAGTCTGCTTTGGATGGGCCAGCAGATGGCACTACAAACCCACACTTCATTCATGTGCTAGACCAGCGCTATATGACACAAACAACAGCCACATAAACTTTAAATTTTCCAGTAGCCACATTAAAAGAAGTAAAAATAAATGGGCAAAATTAATTTTAAGAACATGTTATTTAATCCAACAGAGCTGGAATATTTCTAACATATAATCGATATAGAAATTATTTAGAAATATTTATTTAACATTAAAAAATTTTCAAAAACCCAAAGCGCATATATACATATATATTTGTATATATTTTGTCATTCTAGCACATCACAGCTCAGTCTGGCCACCTTTCCGGCACTCTCTAGCCACATGAGGGTATGGCTACTGTGCTGGACAGCACAGCTCTAGAAGACTTGATCTGAGTAGCCAGAAAAACACACGAGCCTGTTTAACGAATTGGAGTATTTAAGGTGAAGGAATCAACCTCTCATTAATATTCAGATGCTGCTGTGTTAAGTCGGTGTCTTTCAAGGGACTGAGGATGAAGCTACTCCTTCCTAAGCTTAGGCCTTTTCTTTGGTTGCATCAGACGCAGGCAGATGTGATCCTGATCCTGGCATCGGTGGCTAGTTAATCCCTGTGCACAAAAGCAAACACACTAAATGTTCATTTGACTTTTCCGTAGTTGGGTGCAATTTCTTTGTCAGGTTATTTCCTATCTCTGAGCCAGCTTGATGTGGCATTTGCTAAAGGCTCCCAATGGGTGCTCTGATTGGACTTCCACATGGTGAACCATGTCCCAAGACACCTGTAAAGTTTTGGCCCAAGAAGGCAAAATCGCAGCAGAGCACATTACACTACTCTCAGTTGAGCCCTGCTCTGACTGCTAAAGACAGGCAGCCAGGACAAACAGTTCCTTGTTATGGGCTCGGAAAGGCTTTGTCCGTGGGGCTGTGTTTGCACAAGGCTTATAATGATATGAAAGAATGTTTGATTTCCCTTTTATGCCCTTTGGATAACAAACAGACACACGAATCCTGGACTGTGCCTCTGTAACACAGAGGTCTGTCTGTCGGAGACACGGATGTTTCGACACAGCAGGGGTTGTGGCACTTTTGGGGCTCCTGGAGTTTCCCCTTCTGGTGACAACAAAGCGATTCTGCTTCTGCTCCATATTGTGTGTTCTTGTTTTCAGAAAGAAAATATACCTATAGTTCAGGCCACAGTGTAAGTCAAAAGGGCTTCCAAACCAAGAGCTTCTGTATTTAAAATCATCTAGACAGTAAATATAAAACACAAGGGAGACAGGACACAGGACTGGCAGGAAAAGGGAAAAATCAACAATGCTAGTTTCAAAGTCCTTGAAGCAAAAGCCCACATGAAATTTCAGCAGGGCTGTTGCAACTCAAGCTGCTTTTAAAAAAGGGTCACAGGAAGAGAAAATAGTCAACTACAGACTTTCTTCCATGTGGGAAAAACAAAACAACAAAAGAAATCCCTGGCTCTTGTGTCATGTTAGAGCTGTTACCCCTGCGGCAAGGAAGAACTTTCACTGACTAGCAGGCGGTGTCCCCTGACTTGTTCCTGGAGGGCCACAGTGGGAGCCTGACCGCATCCCTTTATGACTTTCAGAGTGGTAAGTCGAGCCAACAGGCATCTTCCCCAAGACAAGGAGCAGCCACCAGCCCTTTGGTCCCCTGGAGAACATTCTACTTACAGACCTGGGGGCACCCAGCATTCCCCACTCGGGGGCTGAAAAGTCAGATACTGAATGCCACTCAGCTTTGGAAAGCTGAAACAAGGCTGGGGCTGTCCTCTTTTTCTCCCAGAGAGTTACTACAACACAAATAGGCCCAACAGGGCTTAACATCTTACTGTCCCGCCACACATGATTCTGCAGGATTTCCCTTCTTTGCAGTAATTTGGTTTTCATTCACTGAACCCTCATGAACAGTGCAGAATAGCCAACCTGACAAGCGGAAGAGTCCTGCCAACTATCACCAACACCTGTCTGAATGGCCTCCGATTGTATTCAGTCAGCCACGTGTGGCTCCAGGAAGGCAGGCTGCATTAGAGGGGAAGTGCATGTGGGATTCATCGGTGCTGATTCTCTCCAGCCACGAGTCTGCTGCTTTGGTTTTTAGTAGAGCTCAGAGACTCAGCAGCAGCCACTGAGTCAGCAAGTCAAGGGCCAAAGAGGGCACTACAGGCTGCTGTCACAGTTTGCACAATAAGCTACTGTTGATTTTACCCAGCCCCAGCAAAATGCTGACTTTTCGCTTCCCTCTGGAACACACAGGAGGAAAAGGATTAGAGATTGGTATTGGTTTTTAATATGGTATTTGCACTGCCTCCCCTAAGCAATGTCCAGAGGAGGGTTAAATCTTCCAGGGGCTCCAGCTCTTTAGCAGTTAGTGAAATGGATGGTTCGTGCAGCATGCCCAGGGACCTCTAACCTAAAGGAGCTGACAAAGGGTAGGAGGAAGCGGTGATATCTGGATGGTGCATGAAGCCTGAATGTGTCTCCTTCATGCTGCCTGCGTGGCCAGATGGGTTGCCTGAAAAGGGGAGGCTGCCACCAAGACCCTGATGCCAGTCTTTCCTTCTCACCAGCAGAATAGCTTGCCAATAACTACCTGAATTCTTTAGCCTAATTCATTATCCCTTCCTCCACATTAAAAAAATCTTTTAAAAATACATAAATATAACTTCTTACAGAAAATTCAAATATGAGACTAAAGAAGAGGAAAAAATTCCCATCCCCAAATGACAACTCTCTTGGATCATGGATTTCCCCATGTTATTTGTTTAGAATTTTTTCTCCCATACTGGGGATTGAACCCAGCGGTTCTCTACCCCTGGGCTATATCCTTAGACCTATTTATTTTGAGATAGGATCTTACTAAATTGCTGAGGCTGGCCCCCAACCTGCGATCCTCCTGCCTCAGCTTCCCAAGTAGCCTGGATTTCAGGTGTGCACCCCTGTGCCCATTTGCTTTGCACATTTTTTTAAGGAGCTGCAATTAGTGGTACCATATCCATCTCAGTTCACCATGCCTCTGAACACACATTTCACTTGCCTGGTGCTTCTCATTTGCTGGGTAACAATTATTGGAAAAGGAGGACTGAGTTGCAGATTTTGTAGCAAAAACCAAAAAACAAGCATCTATTTTCTTTGGAATTCCTACTGGAAGAGTGGTTTGTGATTATTTTTTTTCCAATCTTTCCTAGTTTCACTATTGGATGCTGAGTGGAAGCTGCAGTAGCAGGGCCACACTAACAAGATACCCTGAGATGCCAATGTGCAGTCAGCTCTTTAAAGCCTTTAACCTGTGCTCTTGTAAGATGCTTGCAATGGTGAGCTGTTGAAGAAGGCAGCAAGATGCCCACTGGACTGACGATTCCAGGGCTTTGGAAAGAGGCAGGCAGCTCAGTGCTGGGCCAATGCCAAAGACATGATTTCCCCTCCCAGAGTAAGAAACATTTCCAGCACAACTGTGCTTCTACCCTCTATTCTCATGGTCCAGTTTCTAGCACAAATTGCAGAATACCTGGGATTTTATCCTAATGTTGAAATTAATGAGCTGTGTGATTCCAGGCAGGTCACCCTTTCTGCCCTAATGCTTTTTCAAGATCTGTGAGTCAGACAGAGGTAACAGTTGCCCTACATAGCTTATAGGGTTGCTATGAAGAACAACATTGGATAACAGATGAAGAAAGTGCTTAGAAAAGCTTGATCTTCCTGTAGATAAATGGTATTATTTCTATCAGCCCTCACTGTCTTGGTCACTTGGTTTCTTCTTCCAGACATACAGTATTCCTTGAAGTTCCAGATGCTGAGAATGTTCAAGACAATATGAAAACACTGTTTCAATGAGAAACATGGCCAAAGTCTACACTGCCCTTCCAGGTCTTCTTTTTATGAAGCAGACAAATTACAGACACTTCTGAATACATGCCTGAAAAATTTTACATACTAAGTGTGTTTCAAAGTCAGCATTTGGGTAGGTAGAGTTAGTCAGACATGGCTCTTCTCTTCTGTATCATTTCAGTGTTTGCTCTGAAGGGTATTCTTCTCTTCTCTCCCTTTGCCCCCATATACTCACTCTCATATACTTTTATCCCCTCAATATGAATCATGTTAATAAAGCAAGTCCAACTAATTAATGCTAATCTACTTTCTAGTGCTTAAGAAAAAAACTAAATCCACAATTACAAACACTTTGGGTATAAGACAGTGTTACTAGGAAGTTTACTACTTGGAAAAGTGTGACTTTTCTTCAATTTTCAAATTTTAAAAACACACCTGTAAACCACAGGGAGACACCACATCATACTAGATGGTTACAGAAAAAAAGTCGGACAATGTAAGGGTTGGTAAAGATGTAGAGAAACCAGATGCCTCATACACTACTGGAGGGAATGTAAAATGTTACAGCCACCTTAGAAAAACAGTCTAGTAGTTCTTCGAAAGGCTAAATATAGAGTTATCATATGATTCAGTAATTCCACTCTTAGGTATACAACGAAGAGAAGTGAAAACATGTCTACAAAAAACTCGTATTCATAATGGTTAGAAAATGTAAACAACGCCCAAATTTCTCAACCAATGATGACTCAACAAAACGTGAGATGGCTCAACAAAATGGATCCACATGATGGAATATTATTCAGCAATAAAAAGGAATGATGTACTGACAATAATGTACTTGTGGCTATATCAATGGCTGGGATGAACTTTGAAAACATGGCAAGTGAAAAACGTATACATGAAAGTCCACATATTGTAAGATTCAATTTATACAAAATTTCCAGAAAAGACAAGTCTACTGAGACAGAAGGTAGATTAGTGGTTGCCTTGGGTTGAGGGAAGTAGGTAATGAGGAGTGACTGTTAGTGGGTACAGTGTTTCCTTTTGGGGTGATGAAAATTTTTTGGAGAAGGTATACAACTGTGAATATATTAAAAACTATTGAATTGTTCACCTTAATAGGGTTAATGTTATGATTTGGATATGACCATCCCTCAAAGACTCATGTGCTGAAGATTTGGTCCACAATGCAGCAAAGTCCAGAGGTGGGGCTTTTGAGAAGTGATTGGATCATGAGGACACTGATATCATCAATAGATTAATCCACTGATGAGTTAAGAATTGAAAGGATTATTGGGAGGTGGTATAAACTGTAGGAGGTGGAGCACAGTTGGAGGAAGTAGATCACTGGGGTTATGTACTAGAGGAGTGTATCTTGTGTTTCGTCCTTTATTCTCTCTCTCTTTGCTACCTGGCAAAGGTGAGCAGCTTTGCTTCACCATGCTTTCCCAACATGTTGTTCTGCCTTACCACAGGTCCAAAGTGATGGGGCCAAGCACCTATGAACTGAAACCTCTGAAACCATGAGCCAAAAACCTATTTTTCTTTAAGTGGATTTTCTCAGGTATTTTGTCACAGCAATGAACAGCTGATTAACACAGTGAATTTTATGGTATAGAAATTATGTCTCTCTGAAGAAAATGAATGTGTGTGTGTGTTCGGATATACATACACACACATATAAAATTCAAACATTACAGACTTACACAAAAATGAAACTTTCCCTATTCTCTCTTTCCCAAACCTTGCTTCCAACTTTATCTTATTCTGTATACTGGTTCTATTACTTATATGTATTTTATGAAATGAATGAGGACCTTGTTATGCATACTGGTTTGTAACTTTTTTCACTTAATAAAACTTGCTCATTTTTTTTCCTTTGGAAGAGAAAAATTTACAATTGGACTTCTTAATGAATATAGCAAACCCAGAAGTCATGAAGAAAACAAAAATCTGATACCTTGACTACACAACATTTAAGATTTTCTATATGGAAAAAATGCTATAAATAATAAATAGACTAGGATAAAATAAAGGCAACAGCTATGAGAAAGGATTAATATTCCTAATATTCAGGATTAAATTGTTATAAATTGATTTAAAGTTAAATACCACAAAAGAAATAATGGACAAAGATGTAAAATGGCAAATCATAGGAAAGGAAATATAAATGGTGAATATACACCAAACAAGATGTCAACCTCACTGGCAGTCAACATTTTATGCCCTTCAAATAAGCAAAAATTTAAAAGACTGGTAATAACTAGCACTGGCAAGAATGGAGGAAATGGAGACTCCTTACTTGCCGCAGGGTATGTGAATCTCTATAACCTGTTAACTTGTTGGCAAGGTAATTAGATGGTCTAAATAAAATGGTGAAACCTTTACCTCACTTCTGGCACTATAGCCCACAAAAATAAAAGAACCACTACTAACAATATGTTCACAAAAATGTTTATTGGAGCAATTTTTATAAGGGGGAAGAAAGTGGAAGCAATTGGAATATCTGTTGCTAGGTGATAGCTGAATAAATTATGACTTATGGGAGCTATGGATATTAGAGAGGCACGTGTTGGCCCTATGTGATTGACTAGAGGCATGTACACAGTGGGTAGCTACGTGCAAGAGGAAGTTGCTGAGAATTATACAGCATAACGCTATTAAAATATGTGAATATATATCATTATAGGCACAGAGGAATACTATTAAATTTGGTATATTTGGGGCTGGGTATTCTGTATTTTAGTATTAAAAAAAGAAAGTTGTGGGTGTAGCTTAAGGTAGAGCAGGCACATGCGTAGCCTGTGTGAGTCTCTGGGTTTCATCAACAGCACCACACCAAAAAAAAAAAAAAAAAAAAAATTTAAGTGAAATTGATAAAGAACTACATTGCGTTAATCTAGGTTTTCTCAAAACTAAGAAAGAGTTAAAAAGGATGAGAAATATAAAAATTAAACATTTAAAATTTTTATTAAAATTAAAAAGTTATAAATTTATGAGGTAGGACAGCTACTTAACATGGTGTAACTAGAACATCTTATGGAAGTTAAGATATATCGACCCTTTTCTTTTGAGCTAACATTTTGGCTCCTTACAAAGGTGGAGGAAGACAGACTGGGAAGGAACAGCTGAAATATTAGACTGGTGATGGGCCGAATGTAGGAACCCCACATTTGGTTTCTGATTCTGGTGTCTCCTTGGGGTTCATCTGGAAGAGAAGGCACCTGGATCCCATATGAGGAGAGTAGGTCAGGGCAGAATCAGCCTAACAGATGCTGGTTTCTGGATCAGTTCAGAAAAACAGGTTCTAACTCACAAAGGGGAAGGAACTGCCTGCAGCATATTCCTGGGAACTACACTTCCACCAGGGTCAAAGTAATCCCTGAAAAAAGTTATTACCTCCCAGAGGAGAAGTCATGCCAAGTCCCTGGGATACAATCAGTTCTTGGAAAACCTAACCTCCTCTACTCTAGGAAAACTAAAATGTCAAATTGGGAACAAGTTTAGCTTGACTATCTCTCTTCTGAAAAAAATGAACTACTGAGAGAGGCTAAGTGTGACTCCTGAGATGGCAGAGAGCTTTGGCAAATGTCTCCTCTCTCATTGCTTGGGAATGCAAATGTTATGGTTTGGATACAAGGTGTCCTCTTCTGCCTCATGACCCACCACAAGGTCATGTTAGACTGCAGGTATGTTCAGAGCTGAAATGATTAGATTATGAGAGGCTGTAACCTAATCAGTGGATTAATCCATCTGATGTAGAAATGATTTATTTTTATTTTATTTTATTTTTTGGAGCCAGGGATTGAACTCAGGGACACTCGGCCACTGAGCCACATCCCCAGCCCTATTTTGTATTTTATTTAGAGACAGGGTCTCACTGAGTTGCTTTGGGCCTCGCTAAATTGCTGAGGCTGACTTTGAACTCGCGATCCTCCTGCCTCAGCCTCCCAAGTCTCTTGGATTACAGGCGTGCGCCACTGCGCCCAGCTTAGAAATGATTTAAAAGGCTATGGTAATGGGTGGTAACTGCAGGCAGGTGGGGTTTGGCTATCACTGGGGGCATGCCTTGGAGATCATGTATCTTGTCCCTGGCTCCTCCTGTTCCTTCCTCTGCTTCCTGGCTAACATGAGCTTTCCCTTGACATGCCCTTCCACCACGATGTTCTGCCTCACCTTGGGCCCAGAGTAATGGAGTTGGTCAATCAGGCTGACCTCTGAAACCATAAGCTTCGAATAAGCTTTTCCTTCTTTAAGTTGTTCTTTTCAGGTATTTTGGTCATAGTGGCAAAAAACTGACTAACACAGTAAACAACAGATTTAAGTAAAAACAAAAATTAAAAGCAGGGATATTTCTTTAGGGGAGGTTGGCCCTATTCCTGACTATTTTATAGGTTGAAAAAAAAATCTTCCTTCTAATTGAGTATTTTCAGTTCTAAGGTGGACACTGACATGGCCCGAACCATAGAAAAGACACATGTACTCTTGCTGATACCACAGAGTTCCAAAAAGTGACTTTAAGCTTTCTTTTGGATGTACAGGGGCACAAGGAGCTGTATCTGAAACTGACAGTTCCTGACGGGCATGCACATGCCATAAAAACACAACCTTTTGAGTTGAATGGTCTTAAAGGACAGGTGAAAACCAAAGATTCTGAGATATTTGCCTTCTTATCACAGAGTACAAGGCAGGGTAAGTCATCATGTGGATGAACTCAAGCCAGTGATGAGCTTTCTGCATCAGGTACACTTCCTAACAGTTTCAGGGGTAAAAAGCAAACCTCACAGAAGTTGTGGTCAGGACGAGAGAATGAATGAAGAGAGAGAGTGCAAACCTTTCCCTGTTTTCACAAAACCTCAATCCTCCTGAGGCCAGGACACATCTGGCTTAGATATTGGGTGCATCCCAAATCTAAGGGGATAAGGTACATCTGAATGGGAATAGTTCCCATTCATATTTACTTCATAATTTTCTTAGCTCAATTCAATCCTTTCAATGTTTTTCTGTCTTTCTCCATTTGTGCCAGGTAGTAACAGGACAGCAGGCACCAGGCTAGCTAGCAAAGCAGAGGAAATGACCATAGGGCATTTCTACAGTTGGCACAGGGAGCTCTGGAATCTATTTTCAAAACATGCCAGAACTAAAACCTCATGCGCTTCTTGCCTGCCAATCTTGTGGAGGCTGAATAAACCGCACGTGGCTCTGTAAAAAGCCACCTCACCCCGTGTGGCATTTCTGCTGTCTGGTTAGGTTAACATCTACTGCCCCACAGAGGCTAACACCCAGGGAGTGCAGAGGAGTCCTGAGCATACTGGCCTCACGAGGACCGCACTTCCTTTCTTCTGTGTTTTCTGGACACAGGAGGATAGGACTTGTCACTGACTGGGTTTACTCACTCCTGCTCCTGAAGGTCTGAGGCACAGGTGTGTCAACAGCAAGACAGTGCAGAGAGTGCCAGGTCATGACACAGACTCTTGGGTCTGTCGAGGGAACACTGGTGTTACTAGGGAAGTGGGGACCTATGGGGGCTCCTATTCTTCTCTCTCCTTAGTCACATGAGTCTTGTTCATGATGTGGCTGGTGTTGCCCCTGCTTCTTCTCCCACAAGTAGGGAGATATGGACAGAGACTTTGGATATTTTTATCTACAAAGCATTTTGCTTTCAGGGTAGATAAAATCACTACTCCACAAAATGACTTCTTCTCATTTTGTGGGAGCTCAGGAAATGAGCCATTATACAGTTATGTGTGCTGACTAGGGCACTTGTGCAGTGACCCTGGGACCAGGATGGATGGCCAGCATTCCATCACCTCCATTGTGATGGACACAGGATGACCCTGGGGTCTTCTGTTGACAAGGAAAACTTACAAGGTGCTGGGAGAGCACCTGTTTTGTGTTGATCTATCTAGTTTCAATCAATCAATTCTGAAACAGTCTACATTTCCCTTTATACCTACCGAAGGGGTGAAGAGAGGATGAGGGCGATAAGCACAGTATCCTTTCAAAGCAGATGGAGGAGAGAGGAGGAAGGGAGGAGGAGGGCTGTGCTGGGGGGATCCAAAGTACCTGAATGTGCTTTCATACATTAGACTTACTCTTTTCACTAAGCAGATGCTTCTGCTCATTGAAAACTGAAATATAGATCAAATATTTAGTTCTAAAGCAAAAGTGGTTAATTTGGAATCACCTTACAGTATCCTGCCTCCATGGATGGGGGGCAGTCCCTTTGCTGTTACCTTTAATCTTGGCAAATAAGAACAATCTGGGAGTGGTAGTGGGGGGCAGGGAAAAGTCCAAAGGACCAAGAAAGTAGGTCACATGCTTGATTTTATGTGGGTTCCCTACCTCCTGGCCCCTGTCCTGCACAGGACACGACTCACTGTCTGCTTCTGAGAATGATCCAGATTCATCGCTGGAGTTGGTTCCGTAAGACTGCTCACATTTAATTTGGGGTCGGACTTGGTTGTACATTCCATCTCCCATCAGGCCTGGCTCCTGATGTTCTGTGGCAAGGAATCTGGCTCCCTGGGAACAGGGTGAGGAGGAGAACTCACAGAGAGGGAGGCTGCAGGGTGAGCCCCCACTCCCATCCTCTGCGTAGGAATAGGAGGAGCAGGAGCTGGAAGTCCTGGTCCTGGTCTCCAGCGGGGGTGAGCGAGGGCAGACTTTGATTGGCACCGGGCAGCTGGTGTTGGGCCGCATCCTTCCTGGCAAGTGGTCAGCCATCAGCCCGCTGTGGGAGTAGGCCTGTGAGCTGGGGAGGGACTGGCCAGCTCCCACCCACAGACCCTTTGGCACCGGCTCAGAGAGGTCTTTGTCTAAACCGCTCACCCCAGAATATGAATGCACCGAAGTGCTCACTTGGTCACAAGCACTTGAGGAGAAGATCACACTCCTCCGGTCCAGCTCTCCCTCCTGTTTACAGAAAGCCTCCAACCCAGGCCCCCTGAGGGGCGACCCCATTGTGAAGTTGGACACATCCTTCTGGCCCACATGGGGCTGTCCATAAGTCCCTGTGAAAGGGGTATAGTCAGTTTTAAGGTCACCCTGAGTGATCCCCTTGTCAAAAGGGCACGCTGAACCCCTGGCAAAGTGCTGCTGAGATGTACTGGGCAGGCCAGACAACTCCACACCTTTTGTTATACTGAATAGAGACCTTAAACAGGAAGGCGAGGACACGCTCCTGGATCTCTCCAGGCAGGTGGCTCCGGTGGGGGTGGTGGGGACAGGGGCAGGGGCAGGGCTGGGCTGTTTGCGGTCCATCTCCACATCCTCCCCTCGGTCCTTGATGTCAGACTCATCTCCGGACAGGCAGAGCGTGATGCTCTCTTCCTCATTCTCTTCATTGGGTGGCTCACTTTTGATCTGCCCCATGGCAAGCCCTGGCTTGAGGCTGTTGCCAGGATTTTCTTCACTGAATGTGCTTGCAAAACCTGAGGTACTGTGTGATGATGCATTATAGACATTCTTGGTACATGCAAGCTGGTATTTCTTGTATCTGGGGTACTGGGTCAGTGTGTCCTTTTCTGAGCTCCCCTTGGTGTCTGTGGGCACGTCGGACTCAGGTAGCAAGGCCTCTTCTTTCTCTGCTACTGGGATGGCAGTGGCCTCAAAGGTGATGGGGCCTGGAAGCATCTGGTCCCTGGGGCAAGCCATCTTGGCTGTCTCTGAATCCATCGTCTCCTCCTCTTCTTCCTCCTCCTCTCCTGCAGAGTTCTCATGGTCCTCATGCGGGCGCTGGCACGCGGTGTCCTTTCGGCACACAAACAGGCCATCTTCACTGTTCAGGAGCTGGGTCTGCAGGAAGCTGAAGCAGGAGTCCTCTAGGTTGTGCATGCGCAGGAACTCAGCACAGCGGATGACCTCGCGGATGTTTTCTCTGCTGAGTAACAGCTTGGCAGTGTAGGCAAACTGTAACAGCGGCCCAAAGCCCCTGGCAGTGACCTGCAAAACAAACAGGGAAATTGCCAACATTACCATCAGCACTGCTATTGTCCTGAATCCCTCAACTGAAGCAAGATAACCAGACACTGCTAATATCCCAGAATAAAGACTGCAAAGGAGCGGTTAATCTCGTACTGGGTCAGCAATGATTCTGCTTCCAATAATTAGTGCCTGTCTTGTGCATGCCACTGCTGTACTTCATCACGGCACAAGCAGAATTGAAAATCACCAGGGTCAAGTGGCTGAACAAGATGACAACGGGTTCAGTGTTTACACTAATGAAATATCCTGGCAAAAATGCATGGAACAATGGGAAGCCTATTAATTTCCCTCCCAATCAGTCCTGTTGAGAGCTGTTCTCCACAAGGAGGGAGTGCTGTGACACTTCTTGCAGCTCACTCGAGCCAAAGAAAGCATTATCATTTTCTTGTCAACCACAGAACTGGCAACAGGGCCCTGTTAAAAACTCAGTCCGTGGGGTTTCGAAAATAGTTTTTCCTCACTAACAATGTTAAAAGAAACATTAAAAACAACTCCTTTCTTGCTCATCCATCATGGTTTCTACTTGGGACTTTCAATCATCATGTCACACCTGATGTTATAATGATAGCAGAGATGATGACAATCGAAAGCAATGTTCTCAACAAGAAATTAACTCCTGGCCCATAAAGAATGGGGGTTACAGAGCTAAGCAAACTGGCTGTCATTTCAATGGTTGGAGCTGCTGAGTGGCACAGGACACAGGCTATTCCTTCCCTAATTATTAGCAGCGGCACCACCAGGCAGCTGCCTTCTCTCCTTGTAAATCGTCAGGGGCTAAGCCTACTGTCATTTGCTGCTTATCCATTATATTTTACACAGATTGAAAATGTGGTACTTATGTACAGCTAGGATACTCACATCTGCACACACAATGACTCACACAATTAAAAATATGTTGCCTAATGTTCATCGTTCTTTCAGATGGAATGGATTAAACTTCCTGGTGTTCAGAGTAGATGTTCCTTACCCTGTACGTAACACTATACATCCTCTAGGTTCCTGCAGAGAGCTACTGATCCCCCAGGAAGGGGAGGCAGGGCTACAAGTCATGTGTACAAATAAAATGAAAACAGCAATCTTGGGCTCTTGCTGCGAGCTATAGTAGCAGTGATCAAAGATTTCAGCTGGGGGAATGAGTGCAGAGACAGACAGACAGACAAGTAAGCTTTGTAGCTGACTTCTGCATGAATTAAATTCACTATAGCACACAGAGGCAACTGTTGCAAGGACCTGTATCCATTTTTCAAAATTCAACTTAGACATTGCCTCCTCTGGGAGCCTTCTTCAGTTCTCTTAGGGAGAACAAATGACACTGTCTTCTCAGCTCCTGTGGTCAGAGTGAGGAAGTGTGTAGGGTTCTCCAGGGAGCACGAATCCTATATCACTGCATTCCTTCCAGTAAGGGAAATTTTTTAGATCCAAAACTGAGATCCATAACTGAATGGAATTTTAAGCATTAATATTTTGGAAGTACTGAAATAAAATTCCAAGTTAAAAAATTCTCTGTCAGATAATTAAGTCCCCCTTTGGTTAAAAAAATCAAACAAAAATCCATGTCTGCTAGACCCACACTATAGTTCTACATGGGCAATCAGTGCTATTTCCCTTTAATGGTACTTTTATCTGTTTCTATCATATTCAGATTCAGGGTGGTTTCATTTCTCTTTCTAACCCTGCGTCTAACCTAACCAGAGTCTCTAACATGGTAAGTGTCTATTAAAGCTTGCATGTTACTGACTATGCCATAAGTCTACCTGTGTACCTAACATAACTACCACATACAGAAGGTGACCACCCAGTTTGATGGGTGGGTGTTGTCCCGAGTTACTTTTGGAGCAAAGCATCATGTATACCAACCAACAAAATCGGCCAACCAGTCAAAGGCAGGTGAGAGTCCTTTGTTTTGTCCCATAGTACCAGTTATAAAAGGTAGCTCATCTGACCTACATTTTTGAGTCCTATTAAACTGATATAGTAATAGATTCAGCAAATGTAGTACCTACTGTATCTGCTTTATGTGTATTTCTCCCAGGAACCTTAAAAGGGTGCAATACAGTGAGCAAGTGCATGTATATAGGTCACTACAGAAGGAGATAAGCATGCTACACAACCAATTTCTTTCACTGCAATAGCTCCACCACTGACAGCAACAGCAGAATTAAGGCAGATCTGATTCCCCCAAAAGTGAGCCTCTTCCACTACCCTCCTAGGCAATTTGCCAGTTGCTGAGTGAGTGGATAATACACATCTTGAGCTTTGGCAAATGTGCTCACTATATGGGAAATGTGGGAAACTGATCTTACTGCTATTTATACTTTTCATCTGGTCCTTCTCATACACCCATCCTCGTAACTGCTTTTTATTTATTTTGATGTTGTTGGTCTCAGTAAGCCTTAAAACTATCTCCTATTGGGGCCTCTTTTAAAGAAAACTAACAAAGTAGCCACCTGCCACATGACTGCAAGGAGCTCCTGTAGAAAGCTTTTCCACACAGTGAAGAGTTGATGCTTAAATGCATGGGTTGGATTGAGGATACCAATGCGCAAAGTTCCTACACTGCAAATTGATGACACTCCTCAGGTCACTGATCCTTTGCACTTAGGACACATACTGAATTTCAAATGATCATCATATGGTCATTGAAGAGTCATGAATAAATTGATTTGGAAGAATACAAGAATGTTGAACGTCACTGACAGAGCAATTAGGTAAAAGAAATAAATAAAAGGCAAGAAGGGTAGAAATTAAATTGTTCCTGTTGACAGATGACAACTTGTATTTAGAAAACCCTGAAGACTCCAACAAAAAATTATTTTAAGTGATAAACAAGTTCAATTAAGTTGTAGGATAAAAAATCAGCATAAAAAAAGCAGTGTTTTTATACAATAACAGTGAATTATCTGAAAAAGTAATCAAGAAAATAATCTTATTCACAATAGTTATAAAAATACTTAGGAAAAAATTGAACCAAGGAGAAAAATCTCTACAATGAAAACTATAAAAACAAAAAATGAATGAAAGAAATTAGATACAAAATAAATCAAAGGATATCCTGAATTCATGGAGTAGCAAAATTAATACTGTTATGATGTCCATACTATCCAAAGCAATCTACACATGCATTCCATATTCAAATATCAATGACATTATTTGAAGAACTAGAAAAAAAACAATCCTAGAATTTGTATGGAGAAACAGGCATGGTTCTGTGTGACTGTAGAACCAGCTACTTGGGAGGCTGAAGCAGGAGGATCACTTGAGCTAAGAAATTTGAAGTGAACCTGGGTGACTCAGTGAGACCCTATCTGTAAAAAAAAAATATATATAAAACTACAAAAGATACTGAATAGCCAAAGCAACCTACAGCAAAAACAACACAGCAGGAGGCATTATACTACCTGGCTTCAAATACACTACAAAGTTGTAGTAACCAAAGCAACATGGTATTTGCATAAAATAGAAATACTGACGAGTGGAACAGAAAAGAGTGCCATAAATAAATCCATGCATTTACAGATAGTTGATTTTTGACAAAGGTGCTAAAAACAACAGTGGGGAAAGAATAGCCTCTTCAATAAAAGGTGTTGGGAAAACTGAACATCCACATGTAGGATGAGAGTACAACTTATCTCTCACCAAATACAAAAATCAAGCTGAAATGGACAATCTAAATGTAAAACCCAAAACTGAAATTACTGGAAGAAATTACTGGGACAATTTCATGACATTGGTCTGGGCTATAATTTTTTGGATATATCTTCAAATATGTTGCCTCATGTTTCTGGATATGATGTAATACAAATAAAAGTAGACAAATAGAATTATATCAAAACAAAAAGCTTCTCATAGCAAAGCAAAGAGATCATCTACGGAATTGGAAAAATATTGGCCAAATATACATTTGATAAGGGGTTAATATCCACAATATATAAGGAACTCACTCAATAGCAAGAAAACAACTCAATTAAAAATGGGCAAAAGACCCAAATGGATATTTCTTTAAAAAAAGAAGACATACAAATGGCCAAAAGATTTATGAAAAAAAATGTTCAACATCATTAAACATCTGGAAAATGAAAATCGAAATCACAGTGAAATATCACCTTATTGTTAGAAATGCTATTATCAAAAGGACAAAAGTTATAATTGCTGGTGAGGTTGTAGAGAAGGAGAACCCTTATATACTGTTGGTGGGAATGTAATTGAGGACAGTCATTATAAAAACAGTATGGAGCGTCTTCAAAAACTAAAAATAGAACTATTATATAAACATCTCACAATTGGGTATACATCTGAAGGAAGTAAAATGAGAATGTCAAAGAGATATCTGCATTCTTCTGTTTATTATAGTACTATTCACAATAGCCAAGGTATGGAATCAACCTAAGTGTCTATCAACAGATGAATGGACAAAAAAAACACAGTATGTACACACAATGGAATACTATTCCACCATAAAAGGAAGGGAATCCTGTAATTTGCAACAACAGAGATAAACCTGGTGGACATTATGTCAAGTGATAAAAAGCTGGAACAGAAAAACAAGTGCTGCATGATTTCACTCAAATGTGGATTCTAAAAATGTTGATCTCATAAAGTAGAAAGTAAAATAGATCTGGAGTGGTTAGGGGATAGGAGGGATTGGGGAGATGTTGGGATACATAATTACAGTTAGAAGGAATAATTTAAAGAGACCATGTATAGCATGGTGACTAGTTACAGATTGTACTCTTTTTTTTGTTTTTGGTGGTGCTGGGGATTGGACCCAGCGCCTTGAGCATGCCAAGGAGCACATGTTGTACTCCTGAAAAATGTCAAGAGAATGGATATGTTCTCACCACAAAATGGTAATAATGTGAGGTGATGCATTTGTTAGTTAGCTAGATTCAATCATTCCACAGTGTATATATACTTCAAAACATTATCTTGTTCATGCTAAATATACACAATTTAACATGTTAATTTTTAAAAAAACAATAAATTTAAAAAGAGACTGGTTTGTTGACTGTCACTCAAGCCCAAGGGCAGAGAAAATGCTGTCCTTACCATGAAATTTCAAGAGCCCATAACTAGCTTTTCTTCCACAGTAGTTTAAATCCTGCGTTGTCATACTCAGTTCTACAAAATTCTGCTCACCTTCTAGGCACAGGGCTTTTCTGGTGAGGCCCAATTACCATTAACTAAGCATCTCCTGGTACCTAGCACTGTGCTAGCTGGGTATGGTAACACCCTCCAAGGCAGCCACCATGGCCTCTATTTTGTCCCTAAGGGAACTGAGAAGTAGGGAGGTGAAGGAATACATCTAAGGTCACAGAAGTTGGTGGAGAGTTGGCCAGCTGACTCTCCCCCTGCACTAAGCACTGCAAGGGATGGACACGTACAACACTCAGCTATGTGCTCAAGAGATCTATACTTTAGCTTTAGTAGAAGAGGTATAAACAATAAAAAGCTAATTACAGAGTAACATTGCAAGTAAGTCAATGAGGGAAGGGCCATCACAAGATTATATGATTAATTATCAACTGGATTAATTATCAATCCAGATAATTATCTGGATTAATTATCAATCCAGAGAAGATCAGGAGAGAAGACTGCTGAGGTCTGTGGGGTCTCTTGAACACAAATAGCTGCACACCTGGAGTACAGTTAGCTCCCCCATCTTTGTCTCTGGGTCAGGGTTGCTTTGATACAATCGGTACTTTCATGTCTGCCCTGGGATCCTTCCAAGGACTCCATCTCTGGTGAACTTTAGACAGTGTTAACAGTTCCAACAGAAAGCAAGTTGCCCATCACATGTGCTGGCCAGTGTTAAAACAGGTAGAGGCTGTCTAAATATTGGGTTAGCCTCCATGGTATGAATAATACGCTGTTCATTATTAGGAATCACTTAAATCCACTCACAGTACTTAGAAGACACATATCCAGGAACCAATGTGAAGCTATATGTTCATGAAACTGTAACCACAGTCTGCATCATTTACTTTTTTTTCTTAACAAGTTAAGAGTCTGATAATGAGAAAAACAAGAAGGGTTGGGAGGTGGAGAATCACACACAAAACTAATGACCCATCAGAATGGTATTTAAAAAAAGTAATGATCATAAAGTTAAAGTGGAAAGAAGTGGCTAGAAATAGCAAACCAGTCCCATTCCACTGATGTTAATGGAGCTGCATCCCACTGCTCTAAGGAAAGCAGACATATCTAGGCTAAAATCCATGGGTTAGGAATGGCCTAAAGCTAAGTTAAATGAAAAGTACAATATTAGGGCAACCTGGAGTAATATTCTTGCATTTTGAATGAAATGTTTTGGATGGATCATTTTGAAGAATATTTATTCATCACACTTAAATATGTTATTTCTGGTCCTAGAATGTACAATACACACTGTGCTACAGGTGAGCCTGGACCCCACATAGGGGGTAAAATAGAGTGGACCATGTGGGGCTAAGACCTGGGAAAGGTCAGGAAGTAATACCTTTCTTGCTCTCTGTTTCCTTCTTTTTGGAAACAGGGATTGAATGCAGGGACACTTAACCACCAAACAACATCCTCAGCCCTTAGAATTATTTTTTATTTTGAGACAGGGTCTCACTAAGTTGCTCAGGGCCTCATTAAGTTGCTGAGGCAGGCTTTGAATTTGAGATTCTCCTGCCTCAGCCTCCAGAGTCACTGGAATTACAGGCATGTGCCACTGCACTCAGCTCTTGGACTGCTTCCTAGGAGGTACTGATCTCAGTCAGCAGTTGCCATGTATGAGCAAAGTGACACTGACCTTCAGGTGTCGGTCCTGAAAAAAATAAGGCTAGGCTATCAAACTTGTGTGCAGTGACATGAGTCAACACACTGATAATGTTGAAGATCTGGCCCATACAAACTATGGCCCTTGGCCCTCTATTGCTGTGGGTTCTGATTCATCATCTCTGTGTATCATGAAGGGAAGATGGACTGATGGACACTCAACTGGTGTGTGGAACACATTTGGGTGCTATTTACAGAACTAGGAGTTCACTCCATTGTGAGGTGCCCATTTTGCTGCTGGACAGAGCCTATATTGCTGGACTTTGACAGAGATTAGGCAGTCGGCCTTTGGGTGTATACAGAAAATAGGATCTTAGAATTTTTATGAGGAAAAAAAAAGAATTTTTATGGATGTCATTCTCTACTTAAACCATATGATTGAGCTCTCCCCAGTTGGTTCTGGCAGTATATACACATGGCTGTAGCACGGAGCTCATCTGCAGAATGTTGATCAGATGAATTGAGATCTGGGGACTGTTCCCTAGGAGAGGTGTAGCAGGCTTGTCAAGTTCCCCTAATTATAACTTTATAAAATATGGAAACTTGGGCCTTCAGGAAGACCATGAGTACTTTACTGAAGAAGCTGTATCTCTTACACACTGCAGGAGTTGAGAAGATGAAGGTAACAAAACCATGGTTATGGGTTTCTTAAGTCTGTGGCTATTGACCACCCCTCCAGGATGCATTTGCACTTCAAAGCACTACTTGAATAAAGAAAAAAACACTAGTGAGAACTCCCTCACCCCACACCTGCACTGTATCCCACTCTGCAGGATGATTTATTTAGTGGGGAGGCATCACTTCTAATCTTAATTATCTATAATTAATACCCACATTATCACATTTTTCTACTCAAACGAGCATGCTACATAAGCATACCACATTTAGGATGCATTTATTAGATGAATTAATCTCACTATTTCAACAAAGTTTCTGGTCATGTTAGTATTAATTTTAGACAAAGATAGAGCTAATCTTGTCTTCCATTCCTAAATCAATAATTTAAAATCTAAATCAACATCCAAACTGATTCATATATTTATATCTATATATATTTAACACACACACACACACACACACACACGCTTAAGAAAATCATCTATGTTAGTGGATATGGTTTGAAGCATAAATAGTTTTTTTCTTTCCTGTGCAGGTTGATTTTGGGTCTGTAGCTGAAGTTCCTTTCTGATTTGTAAATCTGTCCCTGAAAAATATCTATCTGATCATTTACTATTTTTCATTTATCCATTCATTCAGTCTCCATCCACATGGTGGACACTCATTGTCACTATGTGAAGTTTGGGGGAATGGGCTTTCTTGGCTTTAAGTCCCAGCCCTACTATCTGCCAGTTGTGTAACTCGGGCTGGTTATTTAACCTTTCTGTGCTTTGGTTTCTCCATCTGTAAGAGAGGGATACTGATGGTGCCTTCCTTAAAATAAAAACTTTGGAATGGAAATTGGCATGGAGTAAAAATTATTATTATTGCTGTTATTACAAAAAAATACATTTGTCCCTTGGCATCCTCAGTGGATTCATTTCAGGATACACTATGGATATCAAAATCCATGGATGCTCAGGTCTCTTATATAAAATGGTGTGGTATTTGCACCTAACCTGTGCACATCCACCTGTGCACTTTAAATCACCTCTGGATTACTTATAATATCTAATACAATGTAAATGATACATCAATAGTTATATGGCATCGTTTAGGGAATAATGACAAGAAAAATGTTTCTACATGTTTAGTACAGATGCAAAATGTTTTTTCTCAATATTTTCCTTCTGTGGATTGGTTGAATCTGCTACTGTTAAACACAAGGATAGTGTCTATAGTGAGGCCAATGGTATCAACATTTCTCTGAGGAACTGATAGGTTGGCCACAGAGGAATGCATATTCAATATAAATTTTACAACATCATCTAAGTATGTCACAAAGGAATTTACAACAGAGGTGAGGCAGTAACTGCTAAGACCATCAGTGGGAGGCAACCTAGAGGAGGTCACATTTGCTCTGAGTGTTGAGAACTGAGTCAAAGTTCATCAGAATAAGTAAAAGAAGGGCATGTCTCAGTCCCTTCTCTCCTTCAGGCATTTTCCTCAAATTCTACTTTTGTAATGAGGCCTTTCCTGGCCTCCGTATTCACAATTGCCTTACCTTACTCCAACACTGAGACAGGCTACATGATTTGCAATGCCCAGTGCAAGATGAAAACATGGGCCTTTTGTTTAGAGATAATTAAGTATTTCAAGACAGAGATAACAGCACATTAAACCAAGTGCAAAGACTTCTGAGCATGGAGACCTGTGCAATTGCACACGTTGTATGCCAAGAAGTTGGCCCTGCCAAAACACATACACAGGCTACCTATCTCCTGTAGTTGAAATGGGCTCTCCAATTTTGGGGGTGGAGGGAATGGCATCCCAGAGGTCCAAGTACAGAATTCTGAGTTAAAATCAAAGTCTAGCTGGCATGGCTACTGGCACCAGCAGTATAGGTCAGGGGTTCCTGACAGGATCATGGCTGGCTTGCACTGAAAAACATTGTCAGCCTACCAAGGTACTTTTTGATTGAAAGAAGAAAGAAGAAAATCACTTATTTTCATTGAATACAGACCTGACTTGAGCCTCTGTGATAGACAGTCATGATCCCAGGCTAAAGTCAGTCCACAGACCCAGACTCTCTGAAACCAATTCCCAGGAACTCCTGAGGGAGAACCCATGTTTTGGTGATCATTTCTCCTGTTCCAGGAATTTGAAGAAATGTACATCCTGTAGTTTTGACTAAATCATGACTTAATACCAACTTTTTAAAATTAAAAAAAACCTTCAATGAAAAATTTGGAAACTGTTCAGATCCGACCCAAATATTCTGTCACACAGAATATTTATTACACACAGAATAGGAAAATCTATTGGTTCTGACCAACTCCTATGACCTCTGTCACTTAATTTTAGTTTGAAATTATAAACTCATGTGCTCATTATTTACTATTGTCTCTCAGTCTCATACCCACTCTTCTTATATTCCCCTCTGTAATGCTGGGAATGGAAATTCATGAATTCAATTTCCTAGGCTTTTTTGCCAGTTGACTTATTATTGGATTCTACCAATAAAGGGCACTGGTGGAAGATTACAGGATACAAGAATGGGAAGCTCCTCTGTTTCTTGTTCTCTTTTGCTTTTCTTCCCTGGAGGTGTATGTTCTGAAAGTGGCTGCATTCCCAACTCCCTGTTGGAGTGTTCTGGAAGAAGCTGTCTCTTCCACAGTGCGCTCCTGAAGCATCAGCCCCTCCTCTATGCTCATAGATTCTTTTTATCCCCTCTAGCCCTAGGAGTATTAGATACTTCCTCCAGTAATTAACCATTGGGTTAACTGTCCTTCTCTTTTCTGATCTTTCAGTTTTACAATACCTGTGTAACCAATTCCCTGTTTCAAATCCCCTCTGTTTGAAACACCTGGCATGGTATCTATTTCCCTGACTTAATCATCCATTTTACAGATAAGAAAGCCAAGACCTAGAAAGGTGAAGGGTTTTACCCGAAGTCACATGGTGTCACTGAAGTCTTCTGACCACAGAGTTTAATTCTCACATTTTTCTCTTACCTATTGCTACTTCTCTAAAGTGAATGGACCAGAAAAGAAAAATGATTTCACATGGAAAACCATTAAGTTTCCTTATGCAAAGATATTCAATTTCATATGCTTCTATACAGCATTTCTGGATATGAAGAAAAGTGAATCTCATACTTGGTTCTATCATTTCATGATTCCGATTCCAGTGTTTAGATTTCTCCTGAAGAATAAAGGTAACTGCTATGCTTTTCTCTTGCTCCATAAAACTGTAAATTCTAGGAAGCCCTTTTATCACATGGAGATTCAATAAATAAGCTGGCTCAGCCTGGCATCTGTCTTTAGAATTGGAAAGTTTATCAAAGTAGAGATGCCTTTCTGATAGGGAGCCAATGGTGTCAAAGCTTTGTTCCAGATTAGAAAGGCAGTCTGAAAAACTGATGTCTAGGGGAAACATCATGTGTCCTCTATCTGTGTCAGCTGGCTCAGAATTATCATGGGGCTCCATTACAGCTGAAACTGTCCCTTCTCTATTTCTTTGTTACAGGGTTGGTGAGAAGAGAGTCAGGGAAGCAAACATGCATTTTGGCTTATCTGAGAACTGGTGATAACTTGGGCCTGTGAATCTTTCATTTCAACTGGGTGGCCTTGCCTCCTCTAAGTGTGGCATTTGTTACTTTCTTGTTCAGGCAATGATGGTTTTGTCTCCCAGGTAAGTGACAGGCAAAAATCGTATGATATATTCATTTTTACTCTAACAGTATACAATGAAAAGAGAAAATCTCCCTCCTGATGATTATATAATGAAGTTCATAGAATAATTTTTAAAAATCCAATTTCACTATAAGTGTAGATCCTAAAATAGACATAAAATAGTAGTAACTTTTTACATTTTTCAGTGTGAAATGAAAGTGAAAAGCATCCCACTCACTGATAACAAAGTAGTAAAACCTGCATCAAGGTTTACAGTTTCATTTGAAAAACTGCCTCCAGATGAAAACTATTTTTAAAAAGAAGAGGTAGAAAAATTACCTAATTTCCATTTTAAATGACCCTCTCCCCAGTCAGGAAGCCAGTGATCTTCCTAGACCAAAATTTCCTTGAGTCAAGTTCTGCTTTCACCACCTTGATACCTCTAATCATTTCGAACCAACCATCAACCACTTGATCTTCAACCAGAAAATACAAAATGATTTTGAAGTTGCCCAGTGATGTGAAGTTCAGCCCATCATTAAAGCCTTCTTACGGTTTTTCAGGTCAAAATTCCCATCTCGGAAATTTAACCAGTTATGACTCCTTCGGCCCTCTCCTTGTCCTCTAAACCATTTGAATTTGACTACATCTACCCAGAGTTTTTGTTCCCTTCTCCCAGTTCTTCTTACTTTTTGTTCTAATGGTCATTCTCTTTAACATACAACAGAGAAGCTAACTCTGGGCTCTTTGCCATCCTTAACACTACAGTCAACTCCCAAGAGCAGCTGGGGATTTCCTCATCTTCTTACCTCCAAAGAAAACACATATTCATTTGCCTTGTCTGGGGCCCTCTTTGAAAAGTCTCTACTCATTTGGGGCCTAAGTTTTCTTGACACTGCGTTTTGGTTCTATACACTTTCTCATAGTTCATGTTTTTCTACCATTTAAAGTAAAAAACTGAACTGAACATAGAACTGCTAGCACAATTACCTTCCTTTGTTGAAGAAGGGGTCGGTCCTTGTCCAAACTTTGTTTTGAGCATTAGACTTCCTGAATTATCTTTCCCTGGATATGCCTATTTTCTACCTGTCTCTCTTGTTTAAAGGGAAGAAAGTACTTTCACGATGTCTTGAATGCAAAACTATAAAACTCCTAGAAAAAATACAGGCCATTGAGTTTGGTAATGATTTCTTGGATATGACACCAAAAGCACAGGAAACCAAAGCCAAAACAGACAAATGGAAGTGCATCAAACTTATAACTCTGTTGACCATAGAGTGAAAAGGCAACTATGGAATGGGAGAAATATTTGTAAATCACATATGTGAGAAGGGGTTAGTAGCTTATAAAGAACTGCTACATCTCAAAAACAAAAAAATTAATAACTGATTATAAAACAGGCAAAAAGCTTGAATAGAAAGTATATCTTTCTTCAAAGATATACAAACAGCCAACAAGCATATGAAAATGGAAATCATGAGCACAATGAAGTATCACCTTCCACCTATTAGGATGGATGCTATCACACAAAACAAAACCACAGGGTTGGTGAGAATGTGGAGAAATTGCATCCTTAGGTACTATAGATGGAATTGTGAAATGGCACAAATGCTACGGAGAACAGTATGGAATTTCCTCAAGAAGGAAAAAAATAGAATTACCATATGATCCAGCAATTCCACTTCTGGATATATATCCAAGAGAATCAGAAGCAGAATGCTGAAGAGAGATTTTCTCACCCACACTCCTAACAGCACTACTTACAACAGCCAAGAAGCAGAAGCAACCCAAGCGTCCAGTGACGGATGGAAGGATAAGCCAATGTGGTAGATAATACAGTGGAATATTATTCAGCCTTAGGAAGGAAGAAAATCCTGCTACATGCTACAATGCAGATGAACCCTGTGACATGAGGCTAATGGAATAAGTCAGTCACAAAAGACAAATAATGTGTGATTCCACTTACATGAGGTATTTAAAAGCAGTGCAATTAATGCAAACAAAGTGAAATTGTGTTTATTAGGGACTGAGGGGAAGGGGAAAAAAGGGAGAGTTAGTTAATGGAGTTAATAGAGTTTCAAGTTTCCAAGATGAAAAAGTTCTAAAGATCGGTTTCACAATAATGTGAATATATTTAAAACTACTGAATGGTATACTTGAAAATAGTAAAGATGATGAATAATATGTTTTTAAAAAAATCACAATAAAAAGTCATGAAATACTTCAGACTGTGAAAAATCTCTTTTGACTATCATATTCTCTAAGATGATGCAATCTCTTTCTTCTAAGGATCCTCTCATGTTCTCTTGATAAATTCTTTTAGTAAGATTAGGAACCAGCAGCAGCACACTCTTGTATTCTCTATACTCTGGAAGGTGAAATTGCCAATATGACAAATCAATGACCACTCAAGTATTTAATTGATTGAAGACGATTCTGGTAGCTATTCATATAATTGAAGTTCTGGTACATGTCTCTCCTTTGACTAATTTTGTAAATGGGAATAAGAACATGGAGCCTATAATCACCTGACCCATAACGAGCTCATGCAACAATATCAATTGTGTTTCTCTCTCTCCTTCTAATTGCCTCCCTCTGTTCTTCAGAGGGTCTTTGTCCTTGTTTCTGGATTTGCTTACAGAACTTCTGAAATACAGTGTTGCTTTGCTTTTCTTCCAGGTGGTTACATTTTTTTATTTGAATATGGAATTCCTTTGCATACTCATATTTCCATGTGATGCCCTTCTCCCCAACAGGTTATTTTATTTCCTAAAAATTCTACTTATTACCCTGACAAAAATCTCCAGTTCCAATTTAAAAAATTATTCATGCTCTACCCATGGATAGAGATTACAGACTACAGATATCACTTCTGTCTTCCCTTTTTCCTTGGCTCATCTGATGATTTACCAAATACTTCACACTTCTCTATCCATGTCAAACCTGCCAGTTTCTGCCATAATTGGTGTCATGAGTTGAGCAGGATATTCATCTTTTTTCCCTACCACTTTCAGATTAAAGCACATGCCTTGTACACCACAGTTTCTCAATAACCATGAGTTGAACAGACCTGAGCTAGCTCTAACACTGCCCACTAGGGCAAGCAGATGGTTTGTGTCCCTCTTTCACATGACAATCCGTCACGTATCTGAAGACACACATCATGCCTGGTTAGAATTTTTTAAAGTCATATTATCTTTCTGAAATCAAAATTAAAGAACTGACAGATCACATGTCTCTTGTGGATATGATACTTTCCTTTTGACCTCTGGAAGCAAGAGGGTTGACATGTCACTAATCCTCCAAAAGCCATGACCAGTACCACCAAGAGAGGAGGTTGGAGCAATTCCAGCCTGGCAACATGAATAACTTGTCTGCTGCCATTTTCTCCTTTTATTTCAAAATAAGAATAAAGAGGAACATGCTGAAGAAATGGAGATAGTATGTTTGAAAGGCTTTTGAGAGATAAACACAAAATTCTGAAGCAACGTTTATCATCCTTCTTAACTATAGAAGTAGATGCTATTGGTCTTGCAGAGGAAGAAAGTTGGGAGTTTGCCTTATTGGTGGGGCTTATACAACTGCAAAAACAGTTACTTCTACAGTTTTTGTTTCCTTCACCTAAGTCATCTACTGACTGCACATAAAAGTATCTGAGGCACGTTGCCTGAGTTCCCCAAGGTGTATAGTAAGTGGGGGTAAAATCATCTGTGGAAACCAGCTCTGTGCCAAAGGGACTGTACCCTTTGAATTTTCCTTCCTTCTCATGTTTCTGCAATGGACACTGCTGATGGAGAACAGTTAGTACTGACGCATTGCTGGTACTGCCTGTGCTTTGTGAGAATTTAAGCACCACCATTAACACGACCCCCACCCCCAACACACACACATGTGAATTGGACAATGGCTGCCCTGGAGCTATAGGACAAGCAGACAGAATGTGCAGCTCTGTAGTGCTCAGGCTGCAGGAATTATTATGACACAATGCCAACACCCCTGGATCAGAGTGCCAAGTCAGTTATGTCACTCAGCTACCCTTCTCTAACCACTGAGTTTTAATCTTTCCTATATATGATTCTTGTCTGTCAAGGGAGGGAATGAAGAGAGGGCCGATGTCATTCATCAGCATGGCCATAGTTACCATTTTTGCCTAGATCTGCTGAGTTCTTGCCTTGAAGCCTTCCCTGGGACGCTAGGCCTCTAGGCTTGCATATGACATCAACAGGAACTGGGAGCAAGCTTGGCTTGAAAGAGCAGCGAGCCTGGGACTTCAGGTCGTTGGAACAGGAAGGCTGGGTCCTATTTTTATCAATTGTGTCGTCTCTAGCAGCAGAGCTGATGAGGTAGGGGAGGCAGAAATTTCCAACAATGACTGGAAAGGTCTTGTCCAGTTTCTGTGGGGCTGAAACATGCTTTTCACACTAACTTTGGGGATGATGAGAAGGGGAAATAAGTCACAGGTGCATCCAGAATGTACCTTGGAGGTTGTTCTGAGTCATCTATTTTGAATGTAGCTTGGAACTATTATGAAAAACCTCTTTACTAATAGCTCCTAACTGGGAGAACACCTTTTCTACTATAAATAAAGGTATCCAAACATCCTGAAAATGAACTTTTGGTTTTTGACAAATATCAAATCTCAAGAACACCAGGTGTTCTTGTTTTGGATAAATTGAAATATTTCTGAGCATGCCTTTAATGATTCAGGTTAAGATGCCTACAAAACCTAGGGGTGTTCCAGTATTTTGATGGAATTTGAGTCCTTGAAGCTGCAAATCAGAAACCTAAAAAACCATAACAAAAAACAAGCCCTCCAGTATCCTTGCACTATTAGAGCCAGAAATATCTGGTTCACGGGAGGGAGGACACTTAGGGCTCCATCCCAGTTGTTTGACAGTAGCTTTCCAGAGTGGTGTAGCTTTGAAAAGCTCAACTAAGCTAGCAGGTGCCTGGAAAGCATCATCATTTCTTTCTTTAACAAGTGTAGGAGGCTAGGGCTTAAGAATCTCTAGGTAGAGTCACCACTCTGGTAAAAATACAGAGACTTAAAGCAAAAGGGAAGACAAATACTGCTTTTACATCCCACTTCTCTGCTCATGAACTCTCCCCTCTGTTGATTCCAACATTCCAACTCTTCCCTCTCCTGTACCTCCTTGATCTCTCTGAAGAGTCAATCAAAGAGAGGTTGGAGAGTCTCTGAGTTAATGTTCCTGACATGAACTATGTTTCAAGTAGCAACTCCCTGCTTTAGAAAGTAAACTTAACTCTCTGGTCTGGCTTCCAATTTCCCCCCAAATCTACTCCCTTTGCAGTCTCATCTCTAGTTATCCTCTGGAATCAGAATCTCAGCCCTTCCTTTGACCTCTAACATTTGCTCAAGCGGTACCCACTGCCTGGATGTATTCCTGACACTGCTTCCCCATTGGTGCCGATGTATAAATATATCTATGAAAATGATGGAGGATAGGGATGGGGGTATCCATCAACATGGAATGAAGGGGTTAGGGGAAACCATTGCAAAGGAAGTGGCAATTAAACTGGATCCTCTCTTCTCTGACTTGGACAAAGAACTTCTTACAGACCACCAGTCTTGGTATTTAATCACAAAAGTGTGGTTCTTCATTATTATCTGACTATTACACTGTAGAATTCCATTTGGGAATTCCTCAAAGTCAAGAATCAAGTCTTCTAAATTCTCATGTCTTCTGCATGAATTTTAATAAAACACTTGTACTGTGAAAACGAGTTTGGTATTTTTTAGAAGGCAGTAACATTACACAATAATGAAAAGTCACATTTTCATGTCAATCAGATGATACAGGATTTAAGAAATGCTAGATGATGGCAAATCATTAAATCACAAAGAAGTGCTAAGGCTATGAGTATTTTTGTACATGTACAAGGTATCTGGCACAAACAAGATATTACTAAATAATCAATGTGAAAATATTACTTGAACATTTACTGTTTTGGAAGCTGAGGTGAACTTGAAAAAAGCAAAAACACAATTTTATCCTGGAAGAACTCACAATGTATGAGTGGGACACAAAACAGGTGGAGAATAACTAAATGCTAGCCTATACATTGTTGAGATTCCTGGTGCAACAGAAGACGAGAGAAGAGAGGTGGTGTGTGCTAATAGCCCTAGGCTTGATGGGAGCAGGCTGGGAGACAAGGGAGCTCAAAACCAACACAAGTCAGCCTTTGCCCTTCAAGTACTGCAATCCTGATCTTGGAAATTGTTACAAAACAACCTCGTGGCTTTCTAAGAAAAGATCTTCTATAAGCACCCAGGATTATCACCCTTTTCTACCTTAGAAAAACAAGTGCCCTCCACCACGCCAAAATGAAACAATGAATAGATGGGAACAATGTGGTAGAAAGAGGGAGGACCCCTTAGGGAAAGGAGGACAGTGCATGGAAGCTAAGCAAAACTAATGGGGCGCCAGGAGAGGACTCCCCTACCATCCTTGTCAGAGCTGCAGGAGGGAGGGAAAAGAGCCTGAGAGCCAGCATGAAAGGAAGGCTGGGAGCGACAAGTGAGTGCACTAACCTGGTCCTTCCTTAGCCTGTTCAGTCAGAGTAAGAGGATCTTAGATCTAGGGCAGCCTGGAAAAATGTAAAATCAAAATTCTATGCTAAAGTAGGAGAGGTGGTTATCAGGGAAGACATTTCAGAAAATTAAATGGGGAAAAAGAATGTAAGATGAGCAGGTAGAATTATGAAATGTCTAAGAAGCAACACTACCAGAGAAAGGTGGGCGGGGTCAGAGTTCAGAGGATGCCTAGAGCTGACAGAGGTCATGTGAGCTCAGGCCCCTATGAGGAGGAAGGGCAGTGACACACTGCCAGCCCCCAGGGAAGACCTTGCACAACCCTGTTCCCAGTCTTATGCACTCCAGGAAAGCACCGGGCAGCCAGGCTGTGAAAACATTCCACATTCTAACTCTTGGTGGGAAGAGAATGCAGTCTGCTTGTCACCACAGTCATGGACCAGACATCAGAACCCTTCATCTGGCATATGGGAGGAACAGAGTGTCAAAGGGGTTTATTGCACCTGACCAGATAATTAGGTAATTAACACCATTAACTGATCTGGCACATTCATACATGCATCTACATATCTCCAGGGAGGCATACTTTCAAAAATGTAATATTAAGTGATTTTTATTACATTTTTTTTTTCTAAAGAGCATTTTCATTACTCATAAAGGATGCCAGCATGTTTCTTTTCTGGGCCAGTATGGCCCTTTTGCACTTTGTCAAGTTGGACTGCCAACAATGAAGAAAAGAATTTGTTTCTGGTCCCCCATGGATCTTACAACAAACCCTGCTGTGCTGGTTGGCGTCTTTGTTCATGTGCTCAGGCCCCCACCTGGGTGGCATACTATTCTAGGAACATGGCCTTGCTGAAAGAGAGGAGACCAGGAGAGGGAGCACAAGAACACAAGATATTTATATATCTGGGTGGCAAAGAAAGTCACAAGAAAGAGAACAAGGCAGAGAGGCAGACTGCCTCAAAAAAAAAAAAAATGTGGAATATGAATGCTGGACTTCTTTTTAGGGGGAAAAAAGAATTTCGAATTTGTGTGTTCATCATTTAGAAAACATTTTTAGATGAACAAACTGAATGCAGACCTAAGAAAGACCATTTTATTATAAGTTTGTCCCAGATGATAACTTTACTTTATGAACAGCCAAGTTTGTCAGCAATGAGTAACACTTTCTAGCTACTCACCTCCTCCTACTCATTTCAGTTCACCTTCACCACAGTATGCAGTGATACAGGAGCAAATGCGTCAAATGGCAAGTGTGCAGTCAGAGAGAGACCAGTGGATTTCAGTTACACTATAGTGCTTAGCTGGATTAGGTGTAGAGGCCAAGGATCCTGTCAGCCAAGACAAAGCAGTGGGACCAGCATATTCTCCCAAAGTGGGAATTCATAATATGGGATGCTGCTGATGACCACCTTTGCAATGTAAAGTACAACTTGCTTTATTCCTTTAAGAAGTAACATGCTGACCATTTTCCATGGTTTCATAGTCTTAGATGCTAGGGCAGGAGTACAAAACAACAAATAAGAAGGAAAAGGTGGGATATGATCTCAATAGTGGAGCACTTGCTTAGTGTGCATAAGGCCCTGTGTTCAATCTCCAGTCCTCAGTAGTGTTAAAAAAAAAAAAAAAAAAAAAAAAAGAATGAAGGAGTACCTAGTTAGCCAGGTTCTGGACTGATGGGAAGGAGAGACAAGTTGCAGGTAACTGCAAGGCAGAACAAGAGCTGTAATAGAGAATGTATGGCGGCTGGTGAAAGGACATTCAATTCTAAGAAAGTGACATATAAACAAGGTATGGGGGAGGATTAGCCAGGTTTTGGGTGGGAAATGGCATACCAGGTAGAAGAAGATATGCAAAGACACACAACAGAATACAGCACAGTGTGTGGCAGGAGTACAGCAGGTGTGTGCGGGAGGCACAGATGTTATTGGAGAGGAGAGCAAGGGAACGGAGGGCCATTCTATGTCACAGAGAGGGGTATGTCTAGCAGGAGGACATTTGGGAAAGATCACTCTGGCTGCATTTGGGGGACAACCAAGATGAGGACAGGGCAGTCACAGAAGTGCTGGCAAGGGCTAACTGTGGCCAGAATGCAGATAGTGGTGGGGAGAAGAGAGATACAGATGGAGTAGAGGCCATGAGGAGGAAGAACTGCTGGTGTGTGAGAGCACAGGACACTTCAACACCCAAAATGATTAAAACAGCATCACACTGCTTCTAACAAATTACCCAAAGCCACAAGCTGGATACCCCACGGGAGAAAACAGGGTTCAGATTGGAAGCCATTTGGGATACTTTGTGTATGTTGGTTATAACAGAAATCGTATAAAGGCTCACAGCCATAACCAAGGCAGTTTAGGTTTCAGAGTCATAAATTATTGAGGAGGATGGGGCTAAGAATTCTGTAGGCTAGAACAAAGGGGACACCACTGATGCCAGTCAGTTGTTTTAGCTACTGCCTGATGTAGGATTTTCAAAAACAGCAAATTGCCCAACACATCATTCTGGTCTGGCAATGGGAAAGAGATGAAAGTTCTTTTAGGATGAGAAATATATGAACTAGTGTAATGTCAGATGATGTGTAGTCAAGGTCAGAGATGGGGAAAAGGCAGGAGAAAGGCAATCTTCCTCTCAGGCCCATTATCTGATTTTCATGGAAATACCAGAGCAACCGTCTTTGTGGCCAGGATCTCCACTGGGCCTCCAGAAACTTCTTCCCTCATCACCTGAGTGCACTTCAAGCTTCAAAGTGGACTTTCTGACTCAGGTCCTCCTGCCTCCTTCTTACAAGGACCTTTGTGATTATGTTGAACTCAACTAGATTATTCAGGGTAATCTCCCCATCTCAAGATCCTCCTCTGCCACCGCTGAAGAGTCTCTTTTGCCACATGGGTAACTCCTTCACAGGTTTAAAAGATTAGGAGCTGGGCATCTTTGGGGGCCATTACTCTGCCTACCATGCTGGGTTAGTATTAAATTGACATAGCTGTCTTCTGTGCCTTAAAATTGAGTCCCCCCAACAAAGGCAGAACCTTGTGTAAGTTAAGGAGATTTAGATAGTAAAGTCTTTATGTGATCAGGTGACCTGAACTGAGGAAACCATCAATGGGTAAGTGAAGGAAAATGATGGAAATGTACTTCGTCTTCAGGCATTTTTCTCCTTTGTGTCATTTAAAGTTTCATTTTCTTCAGCATATTTTTTGCTATTTCTTGTGTAAAAGTAAATTTGTAGTGCTGGGTCCACCGTGCCTTTTGTGTGGTATAGGGAAACTGGAGCTGGAGACACTTGCTGAGTCTCCAAGTATACAGTTGAAGGGTCCGTGACCTTGAACCTTCATCTTCCCACCTGTTTGAAACACAGATGCTCATATCTTAAATAGTACCATGTGGTTGTCACAAAAGCAAGGGGTTCAGAACATGGGCTGTGCTGCCTGGGCTCCCATCCGGCATCCTTTGCTTAGGAGCTGAAGTTTTAGCAAATTAGTTAACTTCTTGCCTCAATTTCCTCATTTAGCATGTGGAGATAAGAACAGTAGCAATTCCACAGCATCTAAAGTGCTATGGAATTGAAGTTGAGTTGAACATCTAAAGTGCATGCAGCAGTGCCTGGCACACAATGAATACTCAATAAAGGCTATTTTTTTGTCATTATCATCATCATCATCATAGACACAGGGAATACAAAAATGACAAAATTTAGCCCTTTTTCTTAGGGCTGGGTCAGGTGATTTTTAAGACTAAGGTTTTATGATTCCCAATATATCACAGAAGAAAAACTCCCTTAGCATCTTCACTTCTTATGCATTGTGCCATGCTAGCAAGATGTTTGAATATTTCTCCATGCTGCTAATTAAAGAGCACTGAGACAAAGTTAACATGTAAAAACTACTGTCCTGTTATCACCTGCTGACCTTGCTAATAAATCCAAACTTAATTAAGCATATGTATCTTTTTAGCGGAACAGGGTATAACCAAAACTAGAGTTACATGGGCTCCAGCTTTATTTACTAAAGTTATCAAGAGAGATGAATGCTGCCAGGCATGGTGGTACACACCTATGATCCCAGGCACTTGGGAAGCTGAGGCAGGAGGATGGCAAGTTCAAGACCATCCTGCGCAATTTAGAGAAACATTGTCTCAAAACAAAAAATAAAAAGGGTTCAGGTTGTAGCTCAGTGGTAGAGTGCCCATGGGCTCAATTTCCAGCAAACCCCCATAACTCACTCATAATTGCATGCCCATAAATACAAATGCTGTAATTTCCTCAGATTAAGAATCATTTTCAAAAGGTAGGCACATACACATCTCTATTTGGTAGTTTTTAAAGTAAGTTCTACAAGGTCCAACAAGTCAGTTTTAAGAGCAGGCCTTCAAATACCTTTCCTCCACTTGAAATCTGAAGTGTGGAAGTGGAGTGGATGTATGTTTTACTGGGAGAGTCAGCAATAGAAAATAGAGTATACTCACAGCTGTAGCAAGCCAGGATTAATTTATACGGTGAATTTTAAATTAGACTCAAAATTGGCTTATGTTACCCATTGAAAAAAAAATCCCATTGATTTAAAGCTTCGTGATGATATTTTCTGAGAGAGGAGGTCCTTACACTAAGAGTCAAGCAAAGTTTTGGATGTAAATTTTTCCTCCTATTTTCAGAAGAATTTCAAGGGGGGCAGAAATTGCTAATGGAGTACAGGAACAAAAATGAATATTATATCTCTACTTGTTAGCAACTACTATGGTATTAAACTTGACTGATTTTGTTCTGTCCTAGTGACTAAAGCCCGTTCACCTTATCATTACCTTTTTAGATAGACTTTAACAACTTCATCTTTTTTCTTTTGTCTTTCTCTCATTTCTCTCCTGTTTAAACACTTCTACAAAATAGTGTTCCCATTAAAAAAAATACAACTCTAAGTCCCTCAACATTTTTCCTTTCTTTCTCTGATGCAAAAATCTTTGTGATTTTGTTCAACTCACGTAGTATACAGCAGGTACTCAATAAGGTTGGTTTCTTCCTACTTTCTCTGCTTCGCTTCTGACTGGAAGTGCACTTCTTTCTTTAGTCTTTGGTTTAGAAAACATTTGCTAAACACTTGACTCTAAGAGCCTCCTTCAGAGTCTACATCATTTATTGGGAGGCTTAGCCCAAAAGGAGACAACTCTCAAATGAAAAGGTTTCAGAGAAAAACAAAGTCCACTCATCAAAATGAAGTGCTTTCATTCTCAGTTCAGATCTAGAGGCAGAAAGAAAATATCAGCTTTCAGAGGTTCTGGTGACGAATTCATCAAGATTCGTGAAATGTTTTTTCTTCATTTTTTTTTTCATAATGCATACTATATGTTTCTGGAGAAAAACAAGGTCAATTCAAGCAATCTAACACTGATTTAGTGACAGACACATGTAAAGATGCCCATTCTCCCTCTCCCAGAGACAACAATAGCGAATCCACTTTAGAACCACAAGAGATAGGAAATCAAGGGTTAATACCTAAACCCCACCCTTAACTCATCTTGCCAAGCCTGAGAATCACTTCTCCTCTAACAAGTAAGATCACCCACTGTTCTGAGGCCACTAGACAGAGAATGAAATCAGCTACAACATCACGGTGTCACAGTGGAGGGCATGAGGGATGAGCTTAGAGAACGAGCAGGGGAGCTCTTTGTATAGGAGAGCATGAAGTAGGATGGGAGAGAAAGGAAGACACAAATATAAAGAGTATGGACAGCAAGCACATCAGCTGCAGCAGGCACCTGCTGGCCCCTTATCCTGTCACTGCTCCTCACTACTGCTTTGGAGGGCATCTTTGAGGCTGGGCGCTGCCTTCTGCTCCCACCACAGTGGTCAGGCTATTATCAGTCTAAACCCCCAGACAAAATTAAGGGTTATATGAACTATATGATCACAGGTGATAACATGCTATTGTCTTACACTTTTTTGTGCAACTGTGCATGTGGACAGGAATAGGGGACCTCTATTCATGTGCTCCTTGGTCTGCTTATTTCAGGATTGGCTTGAATGACACTTTCAACATTATAGGTTCCATAGCTGCTAAAATGAAATAATCATAGATTATTTCTTTATCATAAACCACCACTTTAAGTTTTAACCTAATCCAGTAGGAAACTAAGTGTTTAGCTCTGTTTGATCACGGAATTACAATCACTGGTACCAAACACATAAACCAATGGCACTATCTCACAGCAATAACAAATTTAGGGACAGAATCATCCTACTTCCCACTGACGTCCTGTTGGCTCTTAGAGCAGGTAAAAATAGTACACACAAAATTGCAAAAACCAAGTTTATTAACTTGCCTGGTATTTTTGCCTCTTTTTGACTATTTCACCAGAAAGAGGTCTGCTATTTATAAATCCATTCTTCTTCAGTGTTTCTTCTGTATATTACTAGGCCCTGCTAATAGGTAGTACTTTCAATTTATCATTTGCCTATAAACTTTTAATGTTATTATTTTTGCATTTTTGTAGTTTGGAAAATTTTATCATGCAGCAAGGAATTACTATGTAGATGCTCTCTGTAGCCTGTAGAATGAACTTCTTCCTTACGCTGTTTAGAGAACATCTCTCAGAGAAGAATGACAGCACAAAGTGAGAGTCCTTCTAAAGTTATACAGCAAATAATTAATAAATATATCCATTATTGGGACTTTTCAAATTCATGAAACAATACCTGCTTGAACCTAAAACATGTGCAGAAAGTCTGCTATCATCTTAATCTTAACTCCTGCTATTGTATTTGTATTACAGAGGTACTATACTGATAGAAAAGTCTAAGCTACCTGGATTTGCCAGCTTGGCTTGATAACTACCCATCTCAAATTAATAATGGTTCTGGTTCCAGTTCATTGATTAAACTGGGTAAAAAAGATTTCCTCTTATCATTTCCTTGTGAAAGAGCTGCTGGCTTCACAATGCATTTCTTTCTGGAGAAACCTCCTCTTGAAAGGGGAAGACGAAAAATGGTGTGAGAATCACTGGAGAAGAATAGAAATTCATTTTAAAGCGGTGTGCCATGTACAAACGCTGTCTTACAAATAGGATTATTTAATTTAAACCCTAGATCTGTCAAGCTCTATTACTTCAAATGGAGCCTGTCGCTTCTTGAGTTCATTATATATCGAGATTATATTACAATTTATGGTAGGTTAAGTCATTGCTGAGATACAAGGCGGTTAAAAAAAATTACACAGCAATGTCAGTAAATAGAGCAAAGTCACTGCAGTGTTCGGAGAAGCAAAAAGTCATCTTGCTAAATGAGGATCCAAGCTGTCCTGTACCAAGACTGTTACTAATAAATAAAAGGCCTCTGGGAAAAGTGCTGAGCGTACGCTGGATCTATTTTCAGCTTGCATCAGCAGCTGCTGCCCCTGGGATCACATCTTTACGCATACTCTACACCATATGTAATCACTCCAGTGCTGCAACCAGTAAGATAATGAAAGAGCATGGCATAAATCTATACTTGAGTGGAATGCTAAATGAGAAAAATAATACAAAACGGGGGGAAATAAACCACATTTTCAAGTCATTAGGAAGAAAGACTTTGACATATGAAGTGCTGCAACCATTAATAGCACTTATCATATAGAGTGGAGACAAAGAGACAAATTAATCAAACTGACAGAACTGGGACATTTTATGCTAATGCAGGCTCCTGGGTTTTAGTCTGTATTCCTCTGTGTCTGGAAAACTGATACCATTACAGGGCAGGAAATTGCATGAATAACATGCAACAGATCATAAAAATTCACACACCAAATGCAGAAACACTGCCAAAAGCTCTGTAAAAACACGGATGGAGACCTCAACAGAGAAACTACCAGCAAGCAATGAATGCAAATAAGTCCAGGAATATCTCCCATTCATGCATTGTAATTAACTACGGGCTTCTCGCTCAAAATTATAGTGGTGAAACTGAAGCTTAGAGAGCAAAGTTTGCGGCGAGCCAGACACGGCTGCCCAGGCTCTGGTTTGAGGCTGTTTGCCATCAGTCACAGCAAGCACCACTCTGACCTAAATTTACTGACCAGGTTGTGTAGGCTTTAAGAAAACATAAAGCAAGCATAAAAACATTAACTTAAGACTTTAAAGGGGAGGAGGGAGAGAAACCAATGGATAAGGCAAAGAAAAGATGAGCAAATTTTTCTATGTATGTTTGTGTGGGTGGTACATTTAAAGAGACTCTGAGACTGAAAGCATTTTTATAAAATACATGCTGTCCCTGACTTATAAACAACCCCTGCTGTATGAATAAGCTGTACTTGAAAGTGAATGGCAGTCAAGTCCTCAGGAAAGCTCATGGGAGCAACTACCCTTTGTTCTTCAATTGTGAACTCCCAGGGGGTTGGTGGAGAGAGCTCCACCAGCTCATTTATACCAATCTATAGAGATAAATTACTGCTGCCCTGAGATCTCTTGTCCCTCCCCAAAGGAAGCCTGTGTGTCCTTGATACTGGAAGAAGATGGGTTCTTTATCTGGCACTCTGAAGATATTTTCCCACAAAATATGCCTCTGTGAATAGAAGTTAGGTGTGGCTGAAAAAGTGCATCAGAACTAGCAGCCAATGATATCATGTTTGCTGGCATTCCTGGCCTCTAGCCCCCATGATCTGCTTCCATTTCTTGCACTCATTCTCATCTAATGTATACCACACGTTTTCCTGCCCCTAAAGCTTTGCTAAAAGGTGCCCTTCATTTATTTGATAACCAAATGACTACCATGTTGGACTGTTCTAGGTGGTAGATTAGCACATTAGAAACACCATGACCACCATTCAGAAATCCTCAACAAGGATCTAAATGTCCAAATGAGAAGAGAGACAAGTAATAATTTAATTACAATAAAACGTAAAGTGGTTATGACAGAAAATATAGAGAAGGTGCTACAGGGACACAGCAGAAGTACACTAAACCCAAGGGCTTCTTCCTGCTCATTGAAATCCTTCCCACACCGCCTCTCCTCCACAAGGTCTTCCCCTATTCTCATTAGAATTGTCTTCTCCTTCTTTGTTCTTTCTTGGCTTCTGCTTATGTCTGGACTATGGAATAATTTTTAAGCTTAAATATGATGAAAACCAATTGGATTTCTGTGTTAAGCACGTCAGAGAACAGTCTCAGTGAGGAAAAATATGGAAAAACGTGATAGGGAAAACTGCAAGGAGATGTTTAGTTTCTCTCAATTCATGAGCATTTATTTGAATTGTTTGCAGTTTATGGTTTCTTATTTTAATAAGCATATTAAACTCTCAGAAATAAAGTGACAGATCAGAAAAGAGGCCATGTTTAAGAAAGACTTGAAACAGGGTTTTAAGTGCAAAAGCAATTCTAGTGGCAACCTGCTATTTTCAACTGAAATCCCTTTAAAAACCCTTGATCTGGGGACCAGCAGGAGAACTGGACACATAGGCTATTTTGAGCCTCCCCTGGAAGTTGCTCTCACCTGTCTTTGATTGGACAGCCTAAGCACTGTGCTCTGGTTGGACCAGGGTATGCAGGACTCCATGTCTATGGATGATTAAGGGAATGAAAAGTCAACCAATTCCGTTACCCAGAATGGGGAGCCATGGCTCTGTGGGATTCGGGTTGCTGGAGGAGAGGTTTCCTAAGGAAGGGCTACGGGTGCTGCAGGGGAAGGTGTGAGTTTGGGGAGGTCTGTTCATGGAGAAAAGAGTCTACATGGGTTGCTAAAGCACGGGCCAGAGGTAGGCCCTGCAGTATGGAGCAGGGAAGATGCGAGAAGTGGTGGAGGGCTACAATGGCATGGGGGAGATGGTCCTGGGCAAATGGGGGTCGGGGCAGGTGGCCACTGTATCTCAAAGGCTATGACAGGCTGGAAAGAAACAAAGAATGTGGCAGCAAGCACACTGAGTCAGAATAAGCGGCTAGAAAGAGGTGTTGGAATCAGCTTTCCCAGAGGCTTTCTCTTTGATATTAAAATATTAAAGTCTGTTTTGGATTGTTTAGGTTGTTTTTGGATGCAGATAGAATTCGACAACTTACTACTTCTCTTTTTCTGAAAGGCATATTATCAGAATTATACTTTAACACAGCTGGGCCTTTCATATATACGTTCAGATACAGCTCCAGCTTGTGTGAATAATAATACACCTCTGAATGGTACTTTATGGATTATAAAACATGAAATTTTCTACTATTGTGTCATTTGTTTCTGCCAACAACTTGGTCAGTGAGGTGTTATTCTTCTTTTTCTCATTTTCTAGGTAAGTGTGGTTTGGAGAAAATAAGCAACTTGCCCAAGACTCCAAAGCCACAGTCAGTAGGCCGAGGCTTGAGTTCTGAGCCCTCATTCCAGAACATGTGCTCTCCACTCTCTCTAGAGTCTACCTAACAGAGTGGCTCCAACATGTTTTCTTTTCCCTGTTAATCATAAATGCATTTTCCCATTTTGATTATTATTCTTACATGTTAAAAAAATACAAAACCATGGGCATTGTGCATTTAAGAGCCTGAGATAAAGATCCAGAAAGCAGGTACCACAGAACAGCCCTGGCCCACCACACTGCCAGCTTTCACCTACCCTCTTTGGCTTCATTTTGCCCACCTGCAGGTGCTGAGGACTTCGAGGTAAACATAATGTGCATGGGAAATTCCCATCCTCCTTTTTTAAGAGGAGGTCAAAATGCTCTAGAAAAGAATAAACTGATTTGAAAAGGACATTACCTTGCCCATTAGTGTTTGTTTTTATTTATTCATTTGACAAATATTTATGGAGTTTCTAATATGTGCCAGACACTATGACAGGCTCTAGACAGTGGCAAAAAAGGCAGGCAGGATGCCTGGAACTCGTGCTCTCGTCCTGTACGGTCCAAGGTGGTAGTCATTAGTCACATGTGGCCATTTCATTAAAATTAAGTAAAATGGAAAATTAAGTTCTTCTGTTACACTAGCCACATTTCAAGTGCTCAATAGTCCATATGACTAGTGGCTACCATACCGGACAGTGCTGAAGCACATTTTCATCGTCACAGAAAAGGATACGGGATAGCCCTGAGCTAAGGAAAGAAAACAGAGAGTGAAGAAACAAGTTAATGAATGTACAACTGAAAATTCAGTTTTAGGTTGTTTCTGTTTTACTCCAGTATTTAAAAAAAGTCAACTCTATTTTTTCCTTTTCCAGCATGTAATTATGGCCTTACTTCTTTTTTATTTATTAATTTTTTTTTGGTGCTGGGGGATTTGAACCCACGGCCTCTCACATGCCAGGCAAACACTTTACCACTGATTCACATCCCCTGTCCCATGGCCTTACTTCTTGTTTGGTCCATTGCAACAACCTGAACATTGTCTTTCTTCCCTAATCCTTCCTTTGTATTGCTGCTTGATTGATCTTTCTAAATATAATCATTTTTATTTCTCAGCTTCCTGCAGAATATACCTTGCCTCTCAGCATGACATGCATGGCATTCAAGGGGCTTCACAATCAGGCTCACTGACCTGTCCTGCCTGCCTCCTGCCATGTCCTTTCCTTAACCTATACTCTAGCAACAGAAAATAGGTTATTAATATCAACCCTGGCCCATATCCCTGCTGTGGAAGAACATCTAAATTATAAGGATTCCCAGCAGCCAAACAAATAGGTCTTTAAAGAATTTCACTGAATTGAAACATGAGAAGAGAGGGAGGGAGGGAAGGAGGCAGAGGTGTGGTTACAGAGAACTGAGATATGATCATCGTAAATCATCTGAGCGAGTCCTGAAGACATTACGCCACACAAAACAGCCATTATGCAGAACATCGTTCTCTAGCCTCACCACAAGAAGGGTTATGGAAATAGGAGAGAGGTGGAATAGATGCGTAGGGACCCAAGCAGGAGAGCTAGAATATTTTGGAAAAAAATACATAAACCAGATAATCAAGAATGGCTAGTTGAAAGAAACACAAATAAGTGCTTTCATCTAAACATACTTAACCCCAAAAGCCTGTTGCTATATTTTATATAAAGCTTGGGAAACTAGACACTTCCAACAATTGTCATTGTGGTTTCCACTGAGTAGACATTATATAAGACAGACAAGGCTAGTGGGCAGAAGAAGTACTAAATTATGTTGTGTTTCCCAAAATACAGACATTTATGACCCACAGTCACACTTTTAAATATTTTTTTGAATGCAATTCACTTTCTTCTTTAAATACAGTTTAAAAAAGAAACCCTTCCCAAGCAATAGTATCTGTGAACTCTCATGTTTAGCACGTAAACCATGCTCTTTTGAATCCATATGAAAATAAACACACTGATTTTACAAAACATCTTACATACCACCTGAAATTATTTCACTTCTAAGATGTGTTGTATGTATTCACATTTTGGGAAACACTTGGACAATGACTCTGGCTAAGCCCTGTGAGTTGAACATGGCTTCTCCTATTTTCTGGTGTGACACATAGGACAGATAGGACTGTGTGTGACTCCCCTAGGATGGGAATGGGTGCTCTGAAGAGTGAGGCAGTAGGAAAAGGTAACCAATGTAGACATTTAGATTTCATCACATTCAACAGCAGCAACATCACTATCCTTCCTGGTGCATCAATAGATTAATGTTTATGAGCAGCATGGAACTTTCCAAATGTCTACAGTGGGTCTCAATTTTTTGTAGGGAAGTAAACAACTAGGGAGGCCACTTGGGAGCCCCATCTGCTGGAGAGGCTGATGAGGGTCTGGGCTTATGGGTGGCCTCAGGGGACTGTGGTGGAAGCGTCCAGCCTCTGTGTGACAGGCCATCTCCCCTCTGTCTAGTCCAGAACTCCAGATGCTGTGGGGAGGTGGCTAAGTGAGGGCGGGATGCTCAGATTCTCACATCAACAATGCACAGACGCCCAGCGCTTATTGTGTCCCAGGGAGTGACACAGGACTGCCTCTGGGGCCAATGCATGAGATCATCTGAATTAGCCTCCAGAGGGACTTGGCTGGCAGTGTCTCTGTAGCCTTTGTCAGAGGCTTAGTTTCCTTGCAAAAAGGGGAGAAAAATCTGACCCCCCCCCAAATGAAGGGGATTTTCTTCTGCCATTTTCTACTCCCCTCTACAGTGTAGCTGAGCTCGGAGAAAATCAGTGTTAAAGCACTTTAGCAAGAAGCCAGGCATTGAAGCCCCTTTTAACAGCTGTTAATGGTTGTCGATGAGCAGGCAGACACCCAGGCTAGAAGGAAGGGAGCCAAAAATAACTCCACAGCAGTATTTTTCAGGATTCAATCATTTCTGATGCTGGAAGGAAAGAGTCTGAAGAACCAGAGTGCAGCTGCATAAGAAGAGTTAAGGGGCTGTGAGGTGAGGGGCAGGGGCTGCTGATTCTCAGAAACATCACTTCTGAGAAAGACAGAAACAGGAAAAGGGGCAAGACAAAATTGGGGAGATTGATGTTGAAGGAGAACCCAACTCAGTCCCTGCCTGCAGGGGGAGGAGCTGTTAGTGCCTGGCCCAGGGAATGGGGAGCTTCCTGAGACAGCCCCTTTTGCTGTGGTTTGTACATCTGTTTCCTTCTGGGGGATTTACAAGCCTATTCCCTGGTCAGGGAACCACTGAAGGTTGTTTCTCCCAGTCCTGATCCCTAGCCTTGCCTGAATGGGCTGCCTCCTAAGGAGGTTTTGTTCAACTTGCTTTATCTTTGAGATCTGCAGCACTGAGGGCTTTGGGAACTCAGTTTTCTTTCTTTCTTTCTTTCTTTCTTTCTTTCTTTCTTTCTTTCTTT